>CBVK0100189910.1:0-13722 GCA_900067695.1 Picea abies | reverse complement strand
AAATAGTAAATTGCCAAAATTGCCAAAAACATGTTTTGGGCTAGTTGGAAAAGGTGGGTGGCCACCGATATCCACCTGGATCAGATAACTTCATCATCCATCTTAAAAACTGAACACATGCCAAGCCCTTAGTTACTTCTCCTTTGCAAATGATCTCAAAGAAGTAACTTGTCTCTCAACACTAGCCACATATAAACACGTGTCTTCATAAGAGCTCTAATATTCCAAAGGGGCTTCCACCACAATGATTTTGTCTTATTCTGCATTACATAACATAGTATTGTACCACAACTTTGCAATCTATTATCTTAGAATAGGATTCTTGGACCAAACCAAACTATATTTCTCATCCATAATCCTTACATGAATATGAGATAAAGTTCCACATAAAATTGTCATTGTGATAAATTCTCTCTTGCAAATCCCAAGAATACCAATACCAATACCATACGAATACAATACCATACCAATACCAATACCAATACCAATAACATACCATTGCATACCAATAACAATACCAATACCAATACCATAACATTGCATACCAATACCAATACCATTGCATACCATTGCATGGTAATGGTATGCATTGGCAATGATATGCATACCAATTCCATACCAATACCAATACCATACAAATATCAATACCATACTATACCATACCAATACCATACAAATACCAATATCAATACCAATACCATACCAATAGCAATACCATACTATACCATGCCATACCAATACCAATACCATTCCCATACCATACCAATATTATACCAATCCATACCATTGCATACCAATACCAATACCATTATGCATACCAATACCATACCAATACCAACAACATACCATAAAATCCAAACCAAGTAGCATAAAAGACTTCCTTAAGCTCCAAAAAGTCTATTTGGCCAAGGCCCACATGACTACACTAGCCAAAAAGACCTGACACAATGTTCTTGAAAATCGACCTCCTCTTCAGAAATTGCACAATGCCTCATTGACCAAAAACCTAGTGGTGGAGATACTCCAACAAATGGTTTTCCGGTCGAAGGAATGATAGAGTAGAAGCCCAAATAGTTGAAACCCGATGGTACGGATCCAATGCAATTGAAGGTTCATGCATCCAAGTCTTCGTTTGAGTTTTACTGATAGTTGCAACTCACCTCCTCAGGCCATTCAAGGACATGTGGCCAATTTGGTCCAGGGGCATAAAACCCAAACCGAGCAACATAATGGAGTTTCGTAAGCTTCTGCAAGTCTGTTTGGCCAATTCTCATGCGACTACACTAGAAAAAAATGCTCGACAGAGTGTTCATGAAAATCAAACTCATCTTCAAAAATTGCACTATGCCTCGTTGACCAAAACCCTAGTGCCAGAGATACTACAACAAATGGTTTTTATGTTGAAGAAATGATAGCGTAGGGGCCCCACTAGCTGAAATCCAATGCTCTTAATCCAATGCAACTAACGGTTTATGCATATGAGTCCCGGTTTGATTTTTGTCAAGAGTTACAACTCGCCTCCTCAAGCCATTTAAGGACATGTGGTCAATTTGGTCCGGGGGCATAAAATCCAAAAAGAGTAGCGTAACGAACTTCTATAAGCTCCTACAAGTCAATTTGGCCAAGGACCACGTGACTACACTAGCCAAAAAGACCTGACACAGTGTTCTTGAAAATGGACCTCATCTTCAGAAATTGCACTATGCCTTATTGACCAAAACCCTAGTGTTGGAGATACTCCAATAAATTGTTTTTTGGTTGACAGAATGATAGGGTAGGAGCACCAATAGTTGAAACTAGGTACTCCGAATCCAATGCAACTGACAATTCATGCATCTGAGTCTCGTTTTGATTTTTATCGACAGTTGCAACTCACCTCCTCAAGCCATTCAAGGACATGTGGCCAATTTGGTGTAAGGGCATAAAATCCAAATTGAGCAGCATAAAAGAGTTCCTAAGCTCCCACAAGTATGTTTGGACAAATTCCATGCAACTGCACTGGCCAAAAATGTCTTCATAGTGATCATGAAAATCGACCTCATCTTCAGAAATTGCACTATGCCTCATTGACCAAAACCCTAGTGTCGGAGATACTCCAACAAATGGTTTTTCGATCAACGAAATGATAACATAGGGTCCCTACTAGCTAAAAAACGGTGCTCTTAATCCAATGCAAATGATGATTCATGCATCTGAGTCCCAGTTTGAGTTTTATTGCGAGTTTCAACTTGCCTCCTCAAGCCATTTAGAGACATGTGGTCAATGTGGTCCAGGGGCATAAAATCCAAACCGAGTAGCATAACAGACTTCCTTAATCTCCAACAAGTCTATTTGGCCAAGGCCGACATGACTACACTAGCCAAAAAGACCCGAAACAGTTTTCTTGAAAATCGACCTCCACTTCAAAAATTACACAATGCCTCATTGACAAAAACCCTAGTGTTGGAGATACTCCAACAAATGGTTTTTTGATCGAAGGAATGATAGAGTAAGAGCCCCAATAGTTGAAACCTAGTGCTACAGATCCAATGCAACTAACAGTTCATGCATCCGAGTCTCCGTTTGAGTTTATTGATAGTTGCAACTCGCCTCCTAAGGTCATTCAAGGACATGTGGCCCATTTGGTCCAGGGGCATAAAATCCAAATCGAGCAGCATAATGGAGTTTTGTAAACTCCTGTAAGTCTGTTTGGCCAATTCCCATGCGACTAAAATAGCAAAAAATGCTCGACAGAGTGCTCTTGAAAATCAAACTCATCTTCTAAAATTGCATTATGCCTCGTTGACCAGAAACCTAGTGCCGGAGATACTACAACAAATGGTTTTTTCAGTCGACGAAATGATAGCATAGGGGCCCCACTAGTTGAAACCTAGTTCTCTTAATCCAATGCAATTGACATTTCATGCATATGAGTCTTGGTTTGATTTTTATCGAGAGTTGCAACTTGCCTCCTCAAGCCATTTAAAGACATGTGTTCAATTTGGTCCAGGCGCATAAAATCCAAACAGAGTAGCATAACGAACTTCCATAAGCTCCTGCAAGTCTATTTGTCTAAGGACAACATGACTACACTAGCCAAAAAGACCTGACACAGTGTTCTTGAAAATCGACCTCCTCTTCATAAATTGCACTATGCCTCATTGACCAAAACCCTAGTTTTGGAGATACTCCAACAAATTGTTTTTCGGTCGAAAGAATGATAGGGTAGGAGCCCTAATAGATGAAACCATGTACTCTAAATCCAATGAAACTAACGGTCCATGCATCCAAGTCCTGGTTTGAGATTTATTGATAGTTGCAACAAGCCTCCTCAAGCCATTCAAGGACATGTGGTCATTTTGGTCTGAGGGCATAAAATCCAAATCGAGCAACATAACAGAGTTTCATAAGCTCCTACAAGTCTGTTTGGACAAGTTCCATGCAACTGCACTAGCCAAAAATGTCGGCATAGTGTTCTTGAAAATTGACCTCATCTTCAAAAATTGTACTATGCCTCATTGACCAAAACCCTAGTGCCAGAGATACTCCAAAAAATGGTTTTCCGGTCAATGGAATGATAACATAAGGGCCCCACTAGCTGAAAATGGTTCTCTTAATCCAATGTAATTGACGATTCATGCATATGAGTCCTGGTTTGTGTTTTATCGTGAGTTTTAACTCGCCTCCTCAAGTCATTTAGAGACATGTGGTCAATTTGGTCCAGGGGCATAAAATCCAAATTGAGTAGCATAATAGACTTCCTTAAGCTCCGACAAGTCTGTCTATCCAAATCCCACATGACTACACTAGCCAAAAAGACCCAACACAATGTTTTTGAAAATCGACCTCCTCTTCAGAAATTGCATAATGCCTCATTGACCAAAACCCTAGTGTTGGAGATACTCCAACAAATGGTTTTTCGGTCAAAGGAATGATAGTGTAAGAGCCCCAATAGTTGAAACCTAGTGCTACAGATCTAATGCAATTGACAGTTCGTGCATCCAAGTCTCGATTTGAGTTTTATTGATAGTTGCAACTCGCCTCCTCAGGCCATTCAAGGACATGTGGTCAATTTGATCTAGGGGCATAAAATTCGAACTGAGCAGCATAATGGAGTTTCGTAAGCTCCCACAAGTCTATTTGGCCAATTCCCATGTGACTACACTAGCAAAAAATGCTCGACAAAGTGTTCTTGAAAATCGAACTCATCTTCAGAAATTTCACTATGCCTCATTGATCAAAACCCTAGTTCTAGAGATATTGCAACAAATGGTTTTTCGGTCGAAGAAATGATAGCGTAGGGGCCCCACTAGCTGAAAACCAGTGCTCTTAATCCAATGCAACTGACGGTTCATGCATATGAGTCCCAGTTTGATTTTATTGAGATTTGTAACTCGCCTCCTCAAGCCATTTAAGGACATGTGGTCAATTTGGTTTGGGGGCATAAAATCCAAACAAAGTAGCATAACAAACTTCCATAATCTCTTACAAGTGTATTTGGCTAAGGACCACATGAAAACACTAGCCAAAAAGACCTGACATGGTGTTCTTGAAAATCAACATCCTCTTCAGAAATTGCACTATGCCTCATTGACCAAACTCCTAGTGTTGGAGATACTCCAACAAATAGTTTTTCGGTCAACAGAATGATAGGGTACAAGCCCTAATAGTTGAAACCAGGTACTCTAGATCCAATGCATCTGAAAGTTCATGCATTCGAGTCTCGATTTGAGTTTTATGCCCAGTTGCAAGTCGCATCCCAAACAATTTCATGGACTCTTGGCCAATTCCTCCTCGTGGCATAAAGACTAACGGAGTAACATTTTTGAGTTCTATGACATATTGCAAGCTTGTTTAGGCATGGAATAGGTGACCACATTATCTATCTGCTCCCAAGGGATGATTTAATAAATTGGACCCCTTAATCCAAATGTTGCATTGCTTCAAACTGAGCAAAACACTGGTTCTCTAAATCAATGAGTAAAACAACTTTTGAGGCTTGAAAGCCGGGAGTGAGGGGTGTTCTGGGTGAAATCCTATATTAGTAATCCATTGGAGTCGACGGTTCCTCAATTCGAGTCTCGATTTTCATTTTATGCCCAGTTACAAGTCGCATCCCAAACAATTTCACAAACTCTTGGTCAATTCCTCCTCAGGGAATAAAAACCTAACGAAGCATATTTTTGAGTTATGTGAGATGCTGCAAGCTTGTTTAGGCATGGACTAGGTGACCACATTGTGCATCTTCTCCTAAGGCATGGTTTTATAAATTGGACACCTAAATTTAAATGTTGCATTGCTTCTCACTGAGAAAAACCCTAGCTCTCAAAATCGATGAAGAAAACAACTTATGAGGGATTGGAGCTGAGAGTGAGGGGTCCTCTAGTTAAAATGCTATGCCAAAAATCCAATGGAGACAACGTTTTCTCAATATGAGTCTTGGTTTTCATTATATACCAAGTTACAAGTCGCATCCCAAACCATTTTGGGTACTCTTGGCCAATTCCTCCTCGGGGCATAAAAATCTAATGGAGCAACATGTTTGAGTTCCATGAGATGATGCAAGCTTGTTTAGGCATGGAATAAGTGACCAAATTATCCATCTTCTCCTAAGAGAAGATTTCATAAATTGGACCCCTTAATCGAAATCTTGCATTGCTTCAAACTGAGCAAAACACTAGTTCTCAAAATCAATGAGTAAAGCAACTTTTGAGGCTTGGAAACTGGGAGTGAGGGGTGTTCTAGCTGAAATCCTATCTTAGTAATCCATCAGAGTCAATGGTTCCTCAATCCGAGTCTTAGTTTTTGTTTTATGCCTAGTTGCAAGTCGCATCTCAAACAATTTCAGGGACTCTTGGCCAATTCCTCCTCAGGGCATAAAAACCTAATAGAGCATCATTTTTGAGTTATGTGAGATGCTGCAAGATTTTTTAGGCATGGACTAGGTGACTACATTATCAATCTTCTCACGAGGGATGATTTCATAAATTGGACCCCTTAATCCAAATGTTGCATTGCTTCAAATTGAGCAAAACACTAACTCGTGAAATCAATGAGTAAAGCAACTTCCGAGGCATGGTACCCAAGAGTGAGGGGTGCTCTAGATAAAATAATATCCTAGTTATCCATCAAATTCGATGGTTCCTCAATCCGAGTCTCAGTTTTCGTTTTATGCCCAGTTGCAAGTGGCATCCCAAACCATTTCGGGGACTCTTGTCGAATTCCTCCTTGGGGCATAAAAACATAACATAGCAACATGTTTGAGGTATGTGAGATGTTGTAATCTTGTTTAGGCATGGATTTTGTGACCACATTTTCCATCGTCTCCTGAGGAATGGTTTTATAAATTGGACCCCTAAATCCAAATGTTGCATTGCTTCTTACTAAGAAAAACCCTAGTTCTCAAAATCGATGAAAAAAACAACTTCCAAGGGATTGGACCCAGGAGTGAGGGGTGTTCTAGTCGAAATCCTATGCTAGGAATCCAATAGAGACAAAGGTTCCACAATCTGAGTCTCGATTTTCATTTTATGCCCAGTTGCAAGTCGCATCCCAAACCATTTCGGGGACTCTTGGCCAATTCCTCAAGAGGGCATAAAAACCTAACGGAGAAACATTTTTGAGTTCTGTGAGATGCTCCAAGCTTGGTTAGGCATGGACTAGGTGACCACATTATCCATCTTCTCCAGAGGGATGGTTTCATAAATTGGACCCCTTAATCCAAATGTTTCATTGCTTCAAACTGACCCAAACACTAATTCTCGAAATCAACGAGTAAAGCAACTTTTGAGGCATGGCACATGAGAGTGAGGGGTTCTATAGTTGAAATCCTATCCCAGTAATCTATCAAAGTCGACGGTTCCTCAATTTGAGTCTCGATTTTCTTTTTATGCCAAGTTTCAAGTGGCATCCCAAACCATTTCAAGGACTCTTGTCCAATTCCTCCTCAGGGCATAAAAACCTAATGGAGCAACATGTTTGAGTTCCATGAGATGTTGCAATCTTGTTTAGGCATGGACTATGTGACCAAATTTTCCATCCGATCTCGAGGCATGGTTTTATATATTAGACCCCTAAATTTAAATGTTGCATTGCTTCTTACTGAGAAAAAACCTAGCTCTCAAAATCGATGAAAAAAACAACTTAAAAGGGATTGGACCCAGGTGTGAGGGGTGCTCTAGCTAAAATCCTATGCCAAAAATCCAACGAAGACAACGGTTCCTCAATCTGAGTCTTGGTTTTCATTATATACCGAGTTGCAAGTCGCATCCCAAACCATTTCGGGGACTCTTGGCCAATTCCTCCTCAGGGCATAAAAACCTAATGAAGCAACATTTTTTAGTTTTGTGAGATGCTGCAAGATTTTTTAGGAATGTAATAGGTGACCACATTATCCATCCACTCACGAGGGATGGTTTCATAAATTGGACCCCTTAATCCAAATGTTGCATTGCTTCAAACTGAGTAAAACACTAATTCTCGAAATCAATGAGTAAAACAACTTTCGAGGCATGGCACTTGAGAGTGAGGGGTGCTCTAGTTGAAATCCTATCCTAGTAATCCATTTAAATCGAAGGTTCCTCAATCTGAGTTTCAGTTTTCTTTTTATTCCTAGTTCCAAGTGGCATACCAAACCATTTCGGGGACTCTTGTCAATTCCTCCTCAGGGCATAAAAAATTAACAGAGAAACATTTTTGAGTTCCATGAGATGCTTCAATCTTGTTTAGGCATGGACTATGTGACCACATTGTCCATCCTCTCCTGAGGAATGGTTTTATAAATTGGACCCCTAAATTTAAATGGTGCATTGCTTCTTACTGAGAAAAACCCTAGCTCTCAAAATCGATGAAAAAAACAACTTACAAGGGATTGGACCCAGGAGTTAGGGGTTCTCTAGCTGAAATACTATGCCAAAAATCCAACAGAGACAATGGTTCCTTAATATGAGTCTTGGTTTTCATTATATACCAAGTTGCAAGTCGCATCCCAAACCATTTCGAGGACTCTTGGCCAATTCCTCCTCAGGGCATAAAAACCTAACGGAGCAACATTTTTGAGTTCCATGAGATTATGCAAACTTGTTTAGGCATGGAATAGGTGACCATATTATCCATCCTCTCACGAGGGATGGTTTCATAAATTGGACCCCTTAATCCAAATGCTGCATTGCTTGAAGCTAAGAAAAACACTAATTCTCGAAATCAATGAGTAAAGAAACTTCCGAGGCATGGCACCCGAGAGTGGTAGGTGCTTTAGCTGAAATCCTATCATAGTAATCAGTAGAAGTCGATGGTTCCTCAATCTAAGTCTCGGTTTTCTTTTTATGCCCAATTGAAAGTGGCATCCCAAACCATTTCGGGGACTCTTGTCCAATTCCTCCTCAGGGCATAAAAACCTAACAGAGTAACATTTTTGAGTTCCATGAGATGCTGCAATATTGTTTAGGCATGGAATTTGTGACCACATTGTCCATCCTCTCCTGAGGCATGGTTTTATAAATTGGACCCCTAAATCCAAATGTTGCATTTCTTCTTACTAAGAAAAACCCTAGTTCTCAAAATTGATGAAAAACGCAACTTCTGAGGGATTGGACCCGGGAGTGAGGGGTGCTCTAGCTGAAGTCCTATGCTAGGAATCCAACAAAGATGATGGTTCCTCAATCTGAGTCTCGATTTTCATTTTATGCCCAGTTTCAAGTCACATCCCAAACCATTTCGGGGACTCTTGGCCAATTCCTCCCCAGGGCATAAAAACCTAACATAGCAACATTTTTA
Organism: Picea abies; assembly: GCA_900067695.1. Classification (NCBI taxonomy): domain Eukaryota; kingdom Viridiplantae; phylum Streptophyta; class Pinopsida; order Pinales; family Pinaceae; genus Picea; species Picea abies. The sequence continues at coordinate 4,968 of CBVK0100189910.1, read as the reverse complement.
AGTTTTGTGAGATGTTGCAAGATTTTTTAGGCATGGAATAGGTGACCACATTATCAATATGCTCACGATGGATGGTTTCATAAATTGGACCCCTTAATCCAAATGTTGCATTGTTTCAAACTGACCCAAACACTAATTCTCAAAATCAATGAGTAAATCAACTTTCGAGGCATGACACATGAAAGTGAGGGGTGTTATAGCTGAAATTCTATCCCAATAATCCATCAAAGTCGACGGTTCCTCAATCTGAGTCTTAGTTTTATTTTTATGCTTAGTTTCAAGTCGCATCCCAAACCATTTTTGGGACTCTTGAACAATTCCTCCTCAGGGAATAAAAACCTTAAGGCATGACATGACATACCATGGCAAGGAAAGGCATGATATGGAAGTGAATGATATGGAAAGACAAGGCATGGAAAGTGAATGCAAGGCATGGTATGGAGGGGCATGGCATGGAAAGGCATACCATATGATAGCAAGGCATGGCATGGCATGACATGGAAACACATGGAAAGGAAAGGCATGCAAAGGCAAGCCATGGCATGGCATGCAACACATGGCAAGGCAAGGCATGCAAAGGCAAGACATGGCATGGCAAAGTATGGCATGGTATGGAATGGCATGGAAAGGTAAGGCAAGGAAATACACCTTGACACCTTTTATTATATTTTTGTCATAATTTTGAACCCTTTAGGGCTTGATCTATTGATTTTTTTTCTTTGGAAGGATTGACATTTGGATGTGTTCTAGTTGAATGGGTATCACGAGCATCTTCAAAATTACCTATAAACTAGTTAATTCTCAAAGGACCTTTGAAGCATATTACAATGGGCCAAAATGTCCTAGAAAAATATTCATTTGTGAAATACAAAAGAAGAATATATATAGACCAATTAACTCTCAAAGGATTTTTATAGGAAAAAATAATCATATATAGCACACAATGGAGAGAGTTGGGACTTACAGTTATGTAATAGAATTTACAATTGATAGTTAAAAAGTATAACACATTTTTTAATGATCTTTACTAATGTTTATTGGAATTGTTGCATGTTTTACAACATTGGAATGACTTCTTATTTGTAACTTAATTGAAATTTTATTATAGTATGTGCACTTTGATATGATGTAATATGATTATGGTTTCGTTTCATATGTTGTAATATTAGAAATATAACACAAAAATTACATATTGCATGAAATAAATAATAACTTTTCATTTTGAATGTTCTTTTTTGCAGAACACGGGTCTTCCAGAAGATCCAGTTGATCCTCATGAGATTGATCCAGATTATAATGGGTCTGATACAGACATGGGAGATGATGATGATGAGTCAAATGAAGAAAACACTGTGAATGACAACGATGATGACCACAATGGTGATGATCAAGATAATGATGATGACCTAGTTGTTGGTAGTAGCCAATGACATTGATCATATAGACTCCATCATTGATCATCGCTGTATATTGTTATGATGCCTATTTTCATGTTTATTATCATATGTATTTCTTTGTCCTACAATACCATATTATTGAGTTTTATCATTTTGAAATTTATCATTTTGACTTATATCATTTGGACATATATCATCTTAATTTACATCGACTATTGGCCATGTATCATTATGACATGTTATTGATCTATTGTCATATTTGAATTTCACTTGTTGTAGTTATATATGATGATGATCTTATGAGTATTAAATATATACGTTGTTTGACATGATACTTATCTAATATTGATATATTTGACTAGTTTTAATTATGGATGATGATCATGTTATAATCATTATCTTGTTATTTTACATATATTGTATGTTGTAGATTTTATTTAGATGGAGATTTAATAAGTATAATGATGTTGTTAGTTTGTATGGATGTCTGGTTCCCTAAAAATTCTTTATAAAATATATCATATAAAATACTTCAAATGCAATATGACTTACTCTATAATAATATAAGTTTTTTAAGATGCATGATATATTTAAATAATTAAATTGAAATAAAAGAAGTTAAATTACTAAATGGAAGCTAGAAAGGACACAACATGGGTTGTTAAAATGGAAGCAAAATGTGGCTCTAAAATGGAAGTAAAACTCAACATTAAATTTGAAGCCATACTTGGAGCTATTTCTGGATCTAAGTAGGAAGCTAAATTGGTTTTTTAACAAGAATAAAAATTGGATGTTAATTAAGAAGTGAATCCCAAAACTAAAAGGAAGCAAAACCTGGACCTAAAAAAGAAGCAAAACCAGACGCTAAAAAGGAGGAAAACATTGGAACTAAAAGGAAGCAAACCATGGAGCTAACAAGGAAGCAATTATGGAAGAGAAAAATGATGCAATAATGGAAGCACATCTTGGCATTAATTTGGAAGCCAAAATAGAAGCTATTTTCAATGCTACACTAGAAGCAAAACAAGAAGCATGATTGGGGTTTAAACTAGGCGCTAAACCAGGTGCTAAACTAGGAGCTAAACTAGGCACTAAAACAAGAGCTAAACTAGGAGTTAAAAAAAGAGATAAAATAGGAGCTAAAGTAGGCACTAAACCGGGATCTATACCAGGAGCTAACCTAGAAGCTAAACTAGGAGCTAAATTAGGTGCTAAACTAGGAGCTAAATTAGACACCACACGTGGAGCTAAACTAGGCACTAAAGTAGGAGCTAAACCAAGAGCTAAAGTAGGTACTAAACCAGGAGCTACACTACGAGCTACACCTGGAGCTAAACTAGGCGCTAAACCAAGAGCTAAACAAGGAGCTAAATTAGGCGCCACACCTAGAGCTAAACTAGGAGATACACGAGGAGCTAAACTAGGCACTATTTTGGGCGTTATTTAAGGAGATATATCACATTTGAGGCGCTAAACTAGGCACGAAATCAGGCACTAAACTGGAGCATAATTAGAAGCAAAACTAGGCGTGAAATCAGGCGCTAAACTGGAGCATAATTAGAAGCAAAACTAGGTGCTAAAAAGGGAGTAAAACTAGGCACTAAAAAGGGAGCAAAACATGGCACTAAAGAGGGAGCTAAATTGGGCACCAAATCCGGTGCCCAAGTGAACACGCCATTTAGTAACGGTTTTTTTTCCCTCTCATCATCCCAATTCATGCCCTTAAATGCACTAAAATCCAGCACTAAACTAGACGCTAATGACGTGTTTTGTTGTAGTGAATTCTTCAAGTTTTTCATTCTAAAAGAAATTTGTACCTAAAAAAATTTGATCCCTCTATACACTTATAAATCTCGATGTTAAAATAAATCTAAAATAATTTTAATATACAATTTAAAAAAAGACAAAAATTTGCAAAAACAAATAAAAATGATTCTAATTATTTTTTAATTATTCTTAATGTACTTATTATTATTATTTAATGAATAAAAAATTTATATATAAATTAAACCTACAATTAAATCATTGAACCCTATATCAACCAACCTAATTATGATATGTATACTAACATACCTTTACTATTCATATTATAATAATGATCCTCTTACATATTAAGTGTTTGCAATTAACAAAATACCTATTTTTTTTAAATGTCTTTAATTTATAAATATTATTTAATTTATAAATATTATTTATATGACATTACATATTATAAGTTATTTTTAACTTATATAGTGTTATATATTATATAAAAATTGAATCCTTAACCAATTTATCAATACATAATTTTTTTTTTAAATGTTTTTAATTTATAAATATTATTTAATTTATAAATATTATTTTTATTTTTAACTTATATAGTGTTATATATGATATAAAAATTGAATCCTTAACCAATTTATCAATACATAATTTAAAAAATAGTAAAGTGTATATTATTATTTAGAGAAATCGTAACTAAAATATCAATACATAATTGGGTCAAAAGCGCCCTCAGTATAGGGGAGATATCCATATAATATAAAACATTGAAAATAATAAATTATTATTAAATTAATAATAAAAGAATAAAAAAAATATTAAAATGTCAAATCTTATTAGGATGATTGGCTTTTATGGACCTAGTTTTACATCGGAATTGGGTTAGAACCCACCGAGATAGACACAAAAAATTGAGTCAGCTAAGGGTTGGGGTGGCCGAGGATGAGTGTGATCCCCAAACAACAAGTTGACTCAAAAAATCTACTGCTAAGGGTTGGTGTACGTCGCCCCCAACAACAAGTTGGATCAATTAATCAATAGAATTAATCAATATCAATGTACTAGTATGGAGATAATGCAACGTCCTTTGGATAAGCTTGAATGAGCACAACAACAACCAAGCAATCTGGAAAGCAACTAGAAAGCGTCCAAAAATGTAAATTCTGTCACAGTAAATGAAATTTAGGACCTCAATGAGCCCCACCTAGATGCAATTTGTGATCAACAATGGCATTCAAAGATCAAAATGGAATCGGGTAGTTGAGTCCTTTTAAAATTCAGTTGCCATGTTTTGTTTTCCGATATATATGAATCGGGTAGTTGAGTCCTTTTAAAATTCATTTGCCATGTTTTGTTTTCTCATATATATAAATGAAGTCTTTTGTAGATTGTACTCTGTGAAATACAATCAACGCAGTATAGCTAGGGAAGGAAGACACTCTATGAACACCAATTTTGTTCCAATACCTTAAGATCTCACAATCTTTACTTTTTGAGGGCCTCTAATGACCCTTTTTTTTAAACAATGGATTTATCCACACTTTTTATGATATATTTCTGAGTTTTTGTAAAAAAAAAAAACAACTTGAAAGAAAATTGTTAATAACCTAGACAAATTCTTAATAATAAATTTTAAAATTTTAAAGAGTAAAGACTAAGTGTTTTTAAGTGCTTAAACAAATTCATTGTAATAATAAATGTAAAGATTTGAAGGGTGGATAACAACTTTTATACTTCCAACCAACTAAGGAAAGTGAATAAATTTCAAATATTCACTTTAATCTTTATCTATATATATATATATATATAT
>CBVK0100189909.1:0-13722 GCA_900067695.1 Picea abies | reverse complement strand
TATAGTTAATTGATAAAGTATAGTTAAACGGTAATTATTAAAAGTAATTATATAATTAATTATATAAAAGTAATTGTATGATTAATTATTTGATTAATGATTATTAAAAGTGATTATATATTGTAATTATCATATATGAGGATTAAATATAGTTAAATTGTGATTATTATAAGTACTAATGAAGTATTATAAAAAATAAAAAAAAGAGGGTTTTGGGGTTTTCTCACCGGTCCCAACTCAATAAATCATTGACAACACGACCACTAAACACCACAGTGATAACATGAAAGCTTGAGATCAAGTCACAAAGGAAACACTCAAACTAAGTGCCGAGGAAGGATCTCGCTAAGGGTCAGAGATCATACAATACGTAAATCAGTTAAGGATCTCACTAATTGATAGTTTAAATAAAGTTAATCAGTTAGAACCGCACTGAACTCAAGGTTGTTACCTTGAAGGCTCACTAAGGTTGTTTTCTCTCTCAAGACGGATTGACTGAAAGGGGTTTCACCTTTCTTACAAACGATTTCAAGAGGCTGGCGCAATATTGGAGTTAACCAGTGAGGGACCATATTGAATTTATGGCAGGCGCAGTAGTGGAGTGAACTGGCATATTCATTAGGAGTGTAAGCCTAGGAAGTCGCGAGTGAAGCGCAAAGCTAGCATAGCCACAGGGCAAAGAAAACCAATAGTTTTTTTCGTAGGGATGACGAAACAAAGATTATATGCTTAAACCTAACCCTAACCGAGCCAATCCCCTAATGGAGTAATGTTTGTTTACAGACAAGTAAAGAAAACTTACACCTAACCCCATTTCTAAAGTTTAGTAGCACCAATTTAAAACATCCTGGAACTCACCCTGGCAACTTTGGTTGATGCAGGTCAAAGCACACAGGATGGTCAGGACTCGAGGAGGTCGAGGTGGGGGAGCGTCGTCACAAGCACCACCAGCGCCACCACCACCATCGCCCAAACTCTCCCTCATACTGCGCTCGTTGGAAGCCATCAACGAGACTTTAAAGGGGCGACAACCGGAAGGGACTGAAGTGGAACCCCCACCGTCTGGAGCGGGTAATCCATAAGTGTCGAGGGATTCAGGGGGAGGACCTCCACCTGAAGACATCACGCGAGAGTTGAAAAAGATCAAACTTCTAGAGTTTGTCGGAGGTCACGCCAGTGAACGCGCGGAGGCATGGTTAGAAGGCATGACCAGGTGTTTTGACTTAAGGGACTATGCGTCCAATTCAAAGGAGAAGATCGCCATTTTTCAGTTAAGGGACAGCGCCTTGAACTGGTGGGGTAACCTGGAAAGACAACTGCACCTTACCCCAGACACAGTATCTTGGGAACTTTTTGAGGAAAGGTTCAGGAGGAAATATCTACCGGCGTACTACGAGGAGCAACAGGTTGGGGCATTTCATGCCTTAATACAGGGAAACGAAATAGTAGAAGAATATGAGATCAGGTTTATGGAACTAGTCAAATATGTGTCGTATATGGATAGTGACCAACGACAGGCAGAGCGCTTCATCTATGGATTGAACCCCAGGATAAGAGATATGGTGAGGATGTGGAAGCCGTCTTCAGTAGCGGAGGCAGTGGAAAGTGTGTGTTACGTGGATGAACATATGAACTTAACTAGGGGTGCAATATCGACATTTCCGCATCGCCCTGGATTCGTAGAAAAGGCCCTGAGGACATTTCCTAGGGGAGGGGGCTCAAGGCCACCACCGTATGGTAACAGATTCACGCCAAGGAAAGTAGCTACAGGGATTTCAATGGCAACGAGTGCAACATCTCGTTCAATGCCAACGGTGCAGACAGGACCACGACCTTATCAGGGAACAGTGAGCAGGGGCAGGGTTCCAGGGGAAGGAACTCATTTAGGAATCAGTCACATAACAGTGCACCAGTTCAATCTCGTATTGCCTGTTGGAGATGCGAAGGACCCCATTACGAATGGGACTGTCCAGAGTTACAATCAGGGTTCGTGCATAGAGAATGAAAGGCGCCGATGGGGAGAGAAAGTAGCAGCCATCATATTCACACAACAGTTAATAACCGCCAGGCCGAACATCAATCCACGGTGGTGGAGTCATCAGGTACGCTAAATCATATCAATGTTAAGATTTTGTTTGATTCTGGTGCGACAGATAGTTTCATTTCACCATCTGCATTAGAAAAGAGTGGGTTGGCAGCCTACGAGCACAATGACTTTAAACAAGTCGAGATGGCTTCAGGGGAAAAACAAGCAGTAGGACCTAGTGTCGATAATTGTATAGTAGACATGGGAGTGTGTACTACCAGGTTGAAAGTATACGTCACTGCTCTTGGGACGTATGACTTAATCATTGGAATGGATTGGTTAGCAGCTCATCGAGCTTTGGTAGATTGTTTCGCAAAGAGGGTGCTTTGTGTCGATGATGAAGGAAGACCAATAGAGATCCAGGGTATACAGAGAAAAGTGTCGTTACACTTTATATCAACTATGAAGGTCAAGCGATGCTTGAGACAAGGGTGTCGACTTTATGTAGTAGAGGCAATGAAAGACAGGAAGGGACCCTCATTAGATCAGTATCCGGTATTGTCAGAATTCCAAGATGTTTTCCCGAACGAGTTACCAGGGTTACCTCCGGAAAGGGAGCTTGATTTCACTATTGAGCTAAAACCCGGTGCAGAACCAATTTCCAAAACCCCATATCGGATGACAACACCGGAACTTTGTGAATTGCAAATGCAGTTGAAAGAGTTACTGGACTTAGAGCTAATAAGGCCTAGTGTCTCGCCCTGGGGCGCACCGGTAATTTTTGTAAAGAAGAAGGATGGATCCTTACGGCTGTGTATAGACTACAGGGACTTGAACCGTGCTACAGTGAAGAATAGGTACCCGATGCCGCGAATAGATGACCTCTTCGATCAGATGAAAGGAGCAGCGGTATTCTCAAAGATCGATTTGCGATCAGGGTATCATCAGTTAAGGATTAAGGAAGGTGATATCCCAAAAACGGCCTTTCAAACTCGGTTTGGACATTACGAGTTTATTGTAGTACCTTTCGGATTGACCAATGTGCCAGCAGTATTCATGAGCCTCATGAACGGCGTATTCTGGAAGTACTTAGATCGTTTTGTACAAGTCTTTTTAGACGACATCCTCATCTATTCCAAGAATGAAAGAGAACATGAGGAACACTTGCGAATAGTGTTTTCCTGCCTTAGAGAGAACAAATTGTATGGGAAACTGTCGAAGTGTTCCTTCTTTCAAAAAGAGATCCACTATTTAGGTCATATCATTTCCGGCGAAGGAATCTCGGTGGACCCAGAAAAGGTAAATGCCATTATGGAGTGGCCAGTGCCGAAAAATGCACATGAAGTGAGAAGCTTCATGGGGCTAGCGGGTTATTACCGAAGATTTGTAGAAGGATTGTCAAAAATAGCGAAACCCATCACCACTTTGCAACGCAAGGGGGTCAGGTATGAATGGATAGAAGAATGTGACAGGGCGTTCATTGAGCTTAAGAGGTTACTAACTAGTGCGTCAATTCTACGAGTGCCGGATATGGAAAAAGATTTCACAGTCTGCACGGATGCCTTGAAGCAAGGGTTGGGAGCCGTGCTAATGCAGGATGGAGGAGTGATAGCTTATGCGTCAAGGAAGTTGAAGAAACATGAAGAGATATACGCAACTCATGATTTAGAGTTGGCAACTGTAATGCTAGCTTTGAAACTTTGGAGGCACTATCTTGTTGGGCGAAACTTTGAGCTCAAAACAGACCATCAAAGTTTAAAACATCTCTTCACTCAAAGAGATCTGAATGCCAGGCAGAGACGATGGAGTGAGTTTATGAGTGAGTATGATTTTGGTATATCGTACATCAAGGGAAAGGAAAATGTGGTCGCAGATGCCTTGAGTAGGAGACCACAAATCTTCTCCTTGGTACCCTTAAAGGTCAATCTGAGGGAACGTGTGTTCGAACAACTCCAAGGAGACAGTTGGTATTTAAAGGTTACTTCAAACCTCTAGAGTGGGAGGCAGTTAGATCCAAAGTACGAAGGGTATAGTTTGGAAACTGACGGATTGTTAAGATATCGAGGAAGGATGTACATTCCTGAGAATGGGGATATTCGAAGAATCATACTGAAGGAAGCCCATAGATCACTTTATTGTGTGCATCCTGGTGTGAAAAAGATGTATGCAGATATGAAGAAGCTCTTCTTTTGGGTAGGCATGAAATGTGATGTAGTCCATTTCATCGCCAAATGCCTAGAGTGTCAACAGGTGAAAGCCGACCACCATCACCCAGCAGGCCTCCTACAACCACATGATGTTCCTATGTCCAAGTGGGAAGTCGTCTCTATGGATTTTGTTGTGGGGTTGCCGCTCACATCCCATAGACACAATGTCATTCTTGTGATAGTGGATAAGTTAACCAAGAGTGCTCATTTCATTCCAGTTAGAGACACTTACGATGTCACTGATGTGGCACGTGTGTTTGTAAGCGAGGTTATCCGTTTGCATGGAATACCTAAGAAGATCATTTCAGATAGGGACTCCAGATTCACTTCTAGATTTTGGACAAGTTTACAGTCAGCGTTGGGGACTCAGTTGAACTTAAGCACAACTTATCATCCTGAAATAGATGGGCAGACTGAGAGAGTAAATAAAGTCATGGAAGACATGCTTAGGATGTATGTGATGGATAATCAGAACCAGTGGGAGAAATACCTACCTTTGGTAGAGTTTGCCTACAATAACAGTTATCATAGTTCCATTGGAATGCCACCCTACGAAGCTTTGTACGGGAGGCCATGTAGAACACCTTTGAGTTGGGATAGACTAGAAGACCGAGTAATAGTTGGGCCAGAGTTGATTCAAGAAATGGAGGAACAGGTGATTCAGATTAGGCAGAGATTAAAGGAAGCACAGGATAGGCAGAAAAGCTATGCAGATGCACACAGGACCGACCGAAGTTATGAAGTGGGAGACCAAGTTTTCATTTGTATCAGGCCTAATAAGAGTACCATACGGTTCGGGAAGGGGACAAAGTTGTCACCTCGGTTTATAGGACCATTCAGGATCCAAGAGAAAATTGGACTAGTTGCCTATCGTCTCGTACTGCCACCCCACTTGCATAAAACTCATAATGTATTTCATGTATCTGTTTTACGTCATTATGTTGTTGATGAATCACATAAAATAAATTGGAAGGAATTGCAGGTGTCGCACGTGGGAACCCTCACGGTAGAACCGTTATGCATATTGGACCGTAGAGTCCGACAGCTCAGGAACCGTCTGGTAGACCAAGTTAAGGTCCAGTGGGACAAGTATAGTCCAGGATCTGCTACTTGGGAAGATGCCGAGACACTACGGCGAGATTATCCCTCACTATTTTGACCACCTCGAGAACATGTTTCTTGAAGGTGGGGTGTATGTAACACCACCTTTTGACTTAGACAACCAGGACTACCTGAGGACTATATACTTTATTTTCTAGTCACAGTGAAACTATTAAGTGATACTCTTAAACTTTAAAAATTATGAATTTTTTTTGAATGTTTAAATGTTAATGATGATGATGTACACGATGTGATCTACTGCGTGCATGTGAATTTTATGAAATGATTAAATGTTATTGATGATGATGTATATGCTGCGACACATTGTGAAAATGTGAAATTAATTAATGTGTAAACGCTATTAGGATGATGTGGATATTATGCAATCTAGTTTGAGTAAATGATAAACTTGTGAATGAGTGTTGAAACTGAATTATGAGATATTATGAGACCTATTTCTAATTGGAAAACTTTGATGTTAATTTATCGGTACAGGGATACCAAATTAAAATGATGCTAGTATGCAATTACATGATGATAATGCATAGAAATGTATGAGTTTGTGTTACAGACTAATCTGCAGGTTATGGGCTATGAAATAGCCAAGGAATAATGATGATGAAAGTGTATATCAGGATCGCTGACCGAGAAACATTATGGTATGAATATTGTATTTGGAAATTTATATTGGTTTGGATTCATTTCTATGATATGTGGATTAGTGCATGATTTCAGGTAACGACACTACCCAAAACCAAACAAACGATGACAAAACCTCCAACAACACGGTGCCACTGTAAATTCCATTGTAGGGTGTTGACCCTGGTTCTGTTAGGAGGGGTGGAGGCATTTCCCACCGTGTATCCTCCATTATAGGGTGGGTCATCATAGGGGTGGACCCTAGACCTGATTAGGAGGGGTGGAGGCATTTCCCACCGTGTATCCTCTGAAACATGAAGTCTTGGGAGGACGGTGCTGGTTCACGCTCCCCAGGTCGTGTGATGAGGACTGTCAGTTGCCTGCTAGGGAAGCTTGGTCGAGATAGCGACACTTCCACTTACGGGTTCTATTTGGAGTTAGGTCAGTATAGCTGACGCTCCAAGATAGTCTAGCAAAGGACATATAGGAATGGAGTTGGAAGTAGGTTAGGGAGGAAGGATGAGTAGAATAGTTGAGACTATATGGAGATCTGTCTTGTGGTGGGGATTTGATGAAGAAAAATATGTATATATGAATATTCATTATTATGTAACTAAACCACAATTGTTTAAAATGAATTATTGAACCGGACAATTGTGATTAAACAAATTCTCACACAATTAATTGATTGTTGTCTTTTATAAAAGACTAGTCTTGCTGACTGGATTGGATGCATACATAAAATACTAAAGGGTAACCGTTTGATTATTAGTACATATACGAGAATTGTATGTACTAGCTACACATACATTTCTTGTACATATACACTAGTATGTATAAATTTCCTTGACTTACTTACTAATAATGTCAGTTACTTGTTATGAATGTGTGAACCATGTTCTTGTTCTTTGTACCATAAGATACCTTAACTTCGGGATGAAGTTTCCTGAAGGGTGGGTGTATGTAACGACCCTTGATTATTAAGCATAATTAATTTAATAATAATCCTAAAAGATTAGCTAAACTGTATTTATATCTTAAAATAACATTTCTAATTGGATATTATTAAATAGTGTTCATGAGGGTTAATGAATGATTTAATAATTAATTAATTAATTAAGTATTAAATTAATGGTTAATAATAAAAATATAATACTAATTTAAGTTACGTTCCCGTAAATGGAAACATATTAATGAATGGGATAAGGAATTTAATAATGGGATAAGGTCTTTAAGAATGGGATAAGGTATTAGGTGGGGGAGTTAATGCAGGGAAGGCGGTGAAGGAGGAATAAGGGGGGGAAATGGAGTTGAGAGGGAATTCATTTTTTTACGAGAGGGGAGAAGGGATTTTGGGAGAGCTTGGAGTAGTGGACAGAGGGAGGAATTTACAGTGCACTGGGGGGTTGCTAGAGGTTTTGGGCTCGGAGGGCTAGGATATCCGTTGATATCCTAGGGCTAGATGCTACTAGTCGGCAGGGAGGTTGGTTTTGGGTGGTGTCCTAAGGAGCAAGCTAAAGGAGCAAGCTAAGGAAGAAAGATAAGGAAGCAAGCAACAACATCAGATTCAGGTTAGAGTTATGAATTGTTTTGAATTAAATTTGTTATTAAATTTTATGACTTGAAATATTAGATTGCAAATGTGCTAGATTAAGTAATTTTTAAATTTTACTGTAGTGTTGTAATTTAATGGTTGCTTAAATTAACTTAGAGCCATTACACTCAGAGGCTGTAATTTTGTACGGGTCGCACCGGATCTTATCAAACTTACCATGTTTACTAGCATCTTCTTTCCTAGCTTCCCATTTTAGGACCAAATCACTGGGCAGGAATTCCCTATCTTTAGATTTTTGGTCAAATAAAGCTTTCATATTATCTTGATATCTCTGTAGTTTTTCGTCTACTTCATCCCTATTTTGTTGAAATTCAATAAGCGGATTATTTTTCCTGGTAATGTCATTTGGCTCTTCTTTTGAGTCTTTCCAGAGTTTCATTACTGATAGCGCTAGATTTATCGGTAAAATGACGTCGGTACCATATACTATCTGAAATGGAGACATTCTGATTGACCGTTTTGTACCTATCATGTTAGCCCATAAATCATATTTTAAATTCACATGCCATGCTTTCTTATTTTCGGACAATACTTTCTTAATTATAGTGATCAAACTTTTTTTAGATGACTCAGCTAGTCCATTACCCTATGGATAGTAAGCTCTGGAGTTTCCTAGCACAATATTATATCTTTGACAAAATCTTATCATGGCCATGGAATTGAAGGCCTCAGCATTATCAGTCACTATTTTTCGAGGACAGCCAAATCTTGATAGAATATTATCCTCCAAAAAACTGATCACAACTGAGTCAGTTGCATTTCAAGTAGGAATAACTTCCACCCATTTGGTGAAATAGTCTGTAGCGTTTAGAATCCATTTGTGTTGAGCGCTCGAGTGTGGATGAATTTCTCTAATAAAATCAAGACCCCATTTCTGGAATGGAGCTTTGAATCTAACTATCACTAAAGGTAATGCCGAGACTTTCTTCTTTCCTGTAAACAACTGATAAGGATTACAAGTTCGGACCTTAGTATTTACTTCAGTGAATAATTTCGGCCAGTAATACTTGGCTCTCAGAATTTTGTAAGCCGTTTCTCTCCAATCATGGTGTCCTCCACACACTCCTTTGTGGAATTCATCTATAACCGTTTATGTTTTGGTTTCTACTAAGAATCTTAGTAGGAAACCCAGGGGTCCTTCCAATACAATTTACCATCTATAATACAATATTTTATAGTGTGTAACTTCAATGTCCTAGCTTAGATGGGGTTAGTTCAATGGAACACTGAAGGGTTAGTAAATAAGAAACAATATCATGGTACCAAACTGAAGAAGATAATTTTTGCAAAATTTCAGGGCATAGTGACATCGAGTTCATTTATCTCTAAAAATCCTTCGTTCTCCTGCAGATGATTTATTCCAAGCGATTTCAAATTTGATTCAGCCAATAATTTAGCCAAACCCTGACCTTTAATAAGTTTAGTTGGTTTAACTTCCAGGTTGAACTTATGAATTTTGGCTAACCATCTGCCTCTCCTTCCATCACTATCAGGTTGAACTAGTATATCCTTAAAAGATTGGGTAGGCACATAAGCAATGATATTTGAATGCAGTACATAACTTCTGAAAGCTTTGAGAGATTTCACCATTGCATAGGCTTGTTTTTCCAATATGTCGTATTTTAGCTCAACATCTCTTAGATTTTTACTAAAAAATGCAATGGGTTATTCAAAACCCTCATCGTTTTTATGAAATAGTATGGTTGTAATTCTATGCTCAGAAGCGAAGGAAAAAATAAGAAACTCTTTCAAATAATCAAGACTCGCTAGTACTAGTGATTCACTTATAACCCTTTTGATGCATTGAAATTATGCTTTGGCTTCATTAGTCCAATTAACCTCGTTGTCCTTCTTAAGCATATCTGTAATCAGTTTTATGATTTCAGCAAAGTTTGGAATAAATCTCCTCAAGAATTTTCTTTTTCCTAAAAATGACTGAATTTCTTTTACATTTCTAGGAATATTTATAGTATCTATTGCTTCAATCCTTTTCGGGTCGATATTGATTCCGTCCTTAGACACTATATGGCCCAATTTTTTACCTTCTTGCATTGCAAAATGAGATTTCTTGGGATTTAGTGACAAACCAAATTTGTGACATTTTTCGAAAGTTTGTTTGAGGTGTGCTAGATTTTCTGCATCAAATTTAGAAAAAACAGTTAGATCATCAAGGTAAATAATGAAAAACTTGTCTCTTTCTCCAAAAAATGTGATATCCATAGCTCGTTGGAAGGTTTCTCCTGCATTTATTAAACCAAAAGTAATTTTGTCATACATAAAGGTACACCAAGGGGTAGTGAACGCAGTTTTTTCTCTGTCATCTTGATGTACTGCAATTTGATTGTAGCCTGAAAATCCATCAATCATAGACATTCTGTTAGCTCCAACTACTTTCTCTAAAACGTGATCCATCTTAGGCAATGGATAATTGTCATTAAGTGATGATTGATTCAGATTTCTAAAATCTACACACATTCTAATTTCACCTTTTTTCTTCCTTACTGGGACTAAATTAGCTACCCACTCAGAGTATCTCAGTGGGACAATAATATTGGCGTCCATAATTTTCTTGACTTCTTTCTCTATCACAGGCAATAATATAGGGTTAATCTATCTGAGTTTCTACCTAAAAGGTTTGACACCTTGTTTTAAAGGAATTTTATGTTCCATTATAGTAGTGTCATAAGTTCTCAATCCATCATAGGACCAAGCAAAAACATCTTTCTATTGTTTAAGAAATTCGGCATACTTAATTTTTATTTCAGGAGGTAGGTACTTAGATAATTTTACCAACCTAGGATTTTCTTTGGTACCTATATCGCAATCTTCAACCTCTTCTAGTTGAGGCTGTAAAGTGGACTTCAAAGGGATGTCATTATGATTAAATAACCTTTCTAAGGGAATCAGGCCCTTGGGGATCTGATTATATTGCAAAATAAGCATACAGTGATTAGAAATCTTATCTTGAAACTCTTGGGGATCTTCTCCTTCCTACAAGATCCAAATGGGATCATTCTGGTTTTCTTAGTCGACATGTGTTTCAAAAAACTCATCTACCATTTCTAAAAATTTCCTAAGTTGTTCATCATCCTCAAAAAACTGCCAATGTTGTATATTATTTGGTATGGAAGCCTTATGTCTCATCTCTATATGATATTTAATTTTAAAAACCATTGGAGGTGAAAAGGTCGAGGTTTCTTTAGCCAATGAATCTGCTCATTGATTTTCATTCCTAGGGATGTAATGAAAATTAAATGATGAAAAAAAGTTCTCAATCAGATCCCAATCACAATTCCTTTAATATCTTAACCTTGGGTGTTTCTCCTAGTATTGACGATTGATTTGTTTTATGATCAGTTCAGCATCACCGTAGACTTCTAAGTTTTTAATTTTTAATTTTCTGGCAACTTCTAATCCTAGGACTAGAGCCCCATATTCACAAACATTGTTAGTATAATCAATGTCCCATTTTAGTCTATAAGAAAAGGTATAATGAACTTGTCATCTGGTTCCATGAAAAGCACTCCAACTCATGCTCCTTCACAAGATGAAGCACCATCAAAAAACATATTCCAAACTCCTAAACTATATGCATCTTTATTTACTTTTTCTTCTTTTTTTTTTTTTTTTTCTATACAACTTTCTTCTATACATGCATCAATGTCATCATCAATAGATAGAATACAATTCCCTAGATCATGATCAACAATATAAAAAGGGTAGTCATTTGGGTTCAATGGGTCACTTACCGTAAACGCCAACCTATTTTCTTTGTACAAGCGCGTGAACTATCCTCCAAAAATCGGGATCTTGTCGTACGTCATGTCGAGCTGGAGGGATCCTCCAATTTTGGTGCCCCAAGACCTGGATAACAACATGTCATACTTTGGGGGTATATCAACAACAACCACATCCATAAGGTCGAGTGATTTTGAGACCAAGTCTATCCATAATGGCTTTAGGAATTACATTGTGATAGGCTCCAGAATCCAACATGAAGTTATGGAGCAGGTGATCGTGCACAATTAGTGTGATATATAAATGGGCAACGGTATCTCTAGCACCTTCGAAATGTGGACCAAAAATTATATTAGGATTTTCGTCTTCTAGATTTATCACGTCAGCTTGACTTTCATTGTCTGAAAAATTAATTATTTTGGCAATTTGCTTTTTGTATATTGGATTTTTTGCCAATTCGACAAGAGGTATAGGAATTTTGATTTTATTAATTTCATTTTCTAGAATGAAATTTCCCGTTGTTTTATCAAATTCTGTGGTTTGGGCTTCTATCCCCTTTTTTTCAGTTTTATTTTTTTGTGAGGTTTTTGTTTCATCCAAATGATCCTTCATTTGCCTTGTGTTGATGACTGATGTTTATGTTGGATTCACCTTGGTAGGTTGTGTGCCAGTAGTCTTGGTTTTAACCGTCTTCTTTTCAACATCTTTTGGAACTGCCTCGTCTATTTTCCCCCTTGGTAGGATTTTCTTCACTGGGGTGGCTGTGACGTTCCTGTTTCTAGGCCTTAGATTGTACTTCTGGTGGAGTTCAACCATTATGTCATCAATGATTCCTTGATGGGTTGAATCTTCTGTAATCTTGTCGTTCTTTTTATTCTCCAATCTGTATTTTGTATATAAGTATTTTTCGTAATCTTGTCTCGTCAAATAAGGTTGTTAACAATCATCGCCAATATTACCTATGTCTTCTTCTAATTCCTTGAAATCTTGCATGTCTTCCCCTCCTATAAAAGTTTTGGTTTTAAAGGGGGCTTGAATCTTTTGGTCCTCATTCTTAATTTGTCTTTGTTGTTTTTTAGAGTTATGATTCCTTCTGAAATCCTTTCTAGGGAAATTATCATTTTTTGATTGATCCAATTCCATTCTTGAGATCTTATTCAACAATTCTTTAATTATTCTCGCCAAATCATCCATCTTGTCTTCTGAATACCTCTCGGATACATAGGGTCCTTCTTGTTCCCTGTACCTTCTAGTTTCTTTATTTCTTGTTTCAAATTTTGTTTTTAACTTACCTGATGCCATCATATTTGACTCAATTTCTAAAGCATCATCCTGCATTTTAGTGAGATCTACAGATCTCCTTTCTCTCAACAACAGAGAGAAATCAAGATCAAAATCCATAGCAAAAGTTACTTTCACTGCAGGTTGGGAAGGTTTAACCTCAATTGGAATTTTATTATACAATTTATTAAACCTTTCGGTAAACTCGAGAACTGATTATGAATTTTTCTTTCTCAGAGCCCCAAACTTGGTTAGATAGTAGAGATGATATTTCCTTTCTCCCCATTGTCTGATAAAATCATTTTCCAACTCATCGTAATACCTTATTGATCCTGTTGCTAGACCTCGAAACCAGGTTATCACTTGTCCTTCAAAAGTATGAACTAGAAGTATCGAATAAACATCCTCATATTCGAGACCAAGGATGGAAGAAAATTGATCAAAGAAATTGATGTGTTCTGTTGCGGTTAAATCACCTTCTCCTGTGAATTTTGGCAGTTTTTTCATGTAATTTTTAGGTAGGTCATGGAGAGGAACTGGGAGGACCAAAGGAGCATACCTAGCAGCTACTTTGGAAAATATTCGAGGGATTGGTACTTGATCGCATGCTCCTCCTCCTCCAACACTGCCTATAGAACCACCCCCGACCCCACCTCCTCCGACCGCAGCCATTAATAATTTAGACAATGAAACTTGGAGATTATAAAGAGGACTTTTAAAGGGGTGTGGTAACCCTTCGGTTTGGGTTGAATAGGGAAATATGGTTTCGAGAAATTGGTCTTCAAGGGACATGAAACTCGAAAAATAGGGACTTGGAAATTGTGGACTGGTTTCTTCGGACTCACAGGGTGAATATATAGGAGAATCAACATGAGTCGAGTCAAGGTATACAGTATATTCGTTGGAGTTCTAAGAGATGGGAAACTGAACTTCGGGAAGTAAAGAAATGTCAATCGAGGAAGTGAGTGAGATATATCTTTTACCTTTATTGGTGAAAGGAACATTTGAAAAAGTCTGAGTTTTAAATTCGGGCAAGACCAATTGAGGCTCTAGGTTTTCAATTTGATGTTGGATCATGTTGTCATTGATGCCAATGGTTTGATTGATTGATGTCA
>CBVK0100189908.1:0-13723 GCA_900067695.1 Picea abies | reverse complement strand
AGATTTTACTTCACCCAGGGATATATATATATATATATATATATATATATATATATATATATATATATATATATATATATATATATATATATATATATATATACCCAATATATATCTCTAGGTATATAGGATATATCCATGGGTATATATACCATTTTAGTATATATATTTTTTTTAAAAACAAATTATTCCTGTCGAATATTCGACTCCAAAGAGCTTGCGTCCGATGACTATGTTATAGATCCGATGGTTGAAGGTGTTAGATTATCGTCGGCCATGAGGGGCATCCTCCGACGGCTGGGCCATAGCTCCTATGGTTGTAAGTGTCAGATTATCACCAACCCTGCCATGGGTCCGACATGTTTAAGAGGTGGTTAACCGACAGTGTATTGGTTGGATATTCGACAGATACTAATATTAAATATTCAAAAAATGTAGTAGGATATTCAATGGATATGTGTTGACAAACTAACGAATTTTTTTATCCATTGAATATCCGACGACATGCCACTGACGCTTAAAAAAAAGAATTATGTCGGATTATAGATGCATAATTGTCGAATTTCAGACAAATTAGCCATCATATTTTGGGTACAAATGTAGTAGTGTCCACCTACACATTGGTGCACTAGTGATGTATTTGCCAATACATAGACTACATTCCTTCAAACTTGGCTAATGCACCAGCACACTTCCACTAAACTTCATTGACGCACATCTTTATCACTTGCGAAGTTGCATGGTTAACGTAGAAACATCAGTAATGTTCACATGATTATCTTAGTCGTGCACATGCCTTTCATTGGCTAACTTCATTCCACTTTATTCGATGCATTGCATATTAACAACACTCCTCCCTTTTGCTTTGATACACTGGATATTGACGTGGATCGTCTCTCCCTCACCGATGCACTACTTGTTGATAAGTTTCCCTCTCTCATCCTTGATGCGCCAACAAAAGGATTTTGACCACTCTTTGTCACCAAGCGCATCGACGATGATCTTCTTCCTCTCGCCAACATTGACCCGGTCAACAAGGCCCATCTTCATCTTGAGTCCTATCTTATCCTCCTCCAGCTAAGATCCTTCTTTCTGCGCACATTAGTCAGTCTCCCAATATTTATGGTGACTAAGCTCTCCATGCCTAATTAGATACCTGATGACTAATTTCCATCAAACCTACTACTTTCTAATCACAGTCATAATCAAATCTATCTATCTCGCTAGTAACTTTCATCACGCATACTATAGTAGCTTGTTTTCTTTGTGTTTCTTGGTTCTAGGGCTAAACCGTGATTGTGAAAGTTCCTTCTAGCATCATATGGGTTAACCATATCACCTGTTGGTCTTGCGTTGGCTCTAAAACACACTTCAGAGGAAATTTGGTCCTCCCAGCCTCAAAACCATATTGAGCACCCCAAATGTCAATTGGTTCTTTTTGTGGGTTTATAATTGTGTGCTACTGACACATCGCCTCAATTTCAATGGATGAATTAAGAGTCTATACATCACATATGACACAGGAACTTACATAATCAAATTTGGGTGACACAACAATGAAAACGAGGCCCAAACTTTCATTAAAAAACATCTTTGAGCATAATTTTTTGGCATCCGTAAAAATTATTTTTACATCACCAAAATAGGATAAATGTATCATAATCTCCGTTACAATTTCAATGCAAATTGCAGAATCGAAATCTGATGCTTGGACATGCCAGAATGAAATGCCTAGGGTTTCTCGCCTGAACCGACTTCATTGGTTGTTACACAGAGGAAATATTTGTACGACGTCGTTACACAGATGAAATATTTGTATGACGCAGGTAGTTGGCTTGCCAAAAGCGCCTCTCCAAGTTCTTCACGGTGCAAAACATGGTGCCCCAATCAAAGGTCATATGAAAAAGTTATGAGTGTTCAAAATTTCTTCGGGCAACATTAGCATAAAGCTTACATCCTTGAACACCCTCCCCATGTAAAGCTACTTGAGTAATAATATGCTTCTCCTTAGCACAAGATGTTTGAAGTTTAAAATTTTAATTTTAAATGATTTTCATAATCATTAACGAAGATGACATTGTGATCTCATGTAATTCTTGGGTTACACATTGTTAATTTGTATTAAATTATTTTAATTTAGATTAAATTTAAATCATTCAATTTTAAATTTCATTTAAAACATATGAACCTTAAAACGAGATTTGTAAAAGCACATGCCACGTGGAAAAGAAGATTTTGAATGGCAACCAGACAACAAAATGAACACTTATTTGAATTATGTGGGAACGATGGCTCTGAGGTCCATCGACAGAGATGAAAGGAACGAAGCCGATAGTTATCAGCAGAGTTAATGGCATGAGCTCTGAGGTCCATCTGCGGTATTGAGGGGAACTTCGCAGAAGCCATCAACGGTTTTGAGAGGAACTTCGTCGAAGCCATCGAGAGTGTTAAGAGGAACTTCGTCGAAGTCATCGGTGGTTTTGAGAGGAACTTCGTCGAAGCCATCGACAATCTTAAGAGGAACTTCACCGAAGTCATCGGCGGTTTTGAAAGGAACTTCGTCGAAGCCATCGACAGCCATCGGCGACTATGAGGAGTCAACAAAAATTCATCAGCAAGCCATAACTTGCAACTCATCTAAATCTTCTGAGCAGTAGTATATTATCATTCTGATAAATGTATTTTTCTTTTGAAGAAGTGATTGAACGGAGCTTCAAGTGCCACCAGTCATGAATTATCCTTTTCAATACTAAAATCAGTTGTGACTCCAGCTGGAAACCTGGGATTCATCAATAACTTGCAAGAAGCAAGATCAGACGCAATCCTGGCCCTAAAGAAGAAAGGAACTGAGTCTCTGCTCGCTGGTTTTTCACCCTCCATACTTGTTCACGCCCGCTCAACCCACGACTTCTCTTCTTTCTCCTTTGTTTCATCACCAGTGCCGAACCTCACCAATATCTCTATCAAACCGTCTCCTTCTAGAATCATCTCTACCTCAAACCAGGTTAACCTAGCTTCAATCGCCATCACCCAACAAACCCTAAACTCGTGCATCACTGCTAAACGAGGGCAAACATAGCCTGCCATTTCGGGTACTCGCCTTCATTCAATATGTTGCATATTGAATGATTCCAAGTACCAATGCCAAGAGGGGGTCATGTTCAACATTCACGCAATGTGATCTACAGCCAAGAGTGACAAAGCAACAATAACAACAGTTGTCGCAATGATAGAGGAATAACAAAGATAATCTAATTCAAATGGCTAAAGACGATCTTTGAACCAACCCCATAGTGATCAATTATCGAACCCAGATAAGGAAGATGTTCCAATGTCCAAACCAACCATTACGATGGGAGAGGAGCACTATAATCGAAATCCATGACGGCCCATCAATGACAAATCCAAAATGTAACTACTATCTTTGTTTCTCGTCATCACAAAGGGAGTAAAAACAAAGGCTGGTGAATGAAAGGTCACGAGGGGAAGGTGGAAGGGCAAAGGTCGTATTGAACCTCAATAAATATTAGAATTGGATCTAAAGAACATTGTATAATTGTATATTTATGAACTATTTTGGGAGGACAGTGTCAACTAAAATTGAGAATTCATTTCTTGGAGATTTGATGTACTATTGTTGAAACTGTTAATATTGATAAGTCCTGAGAGCCAACTTTTGATAGAAAGAAAAACTTGCATGTGTTGTTGTTTTGCTGCGAACTATTTTAAGCAAAATGCGTGTTGTTCACATGGGATGTAAGATTACATTTTATAATAGATTATTCTGATGAAGTCTATGTTACTCTTGCATTTATGTTATTCTTTCTTATGTTATTTTCCATGAGCACATGAGTTTTTAATGTATGCAGAGATATGATCTAGACTTTTATGTTTATGTATTTTCATGTATATGTTTCTAACTTTGCACCTTCATGACAACTATCTTATTGAGGTTTTAAGCAGATTTTAGTTTCATTACAGCTCATTCGGTTACGATAATTCGCTCCTATCTAGGATATGATATATTAGAATCATATCATATTTCTTTCATGCATTTACATAGTCTTATTCTACATCTTCAGTTTACATAACCATCCATCATTCACCTTCATCGGTGGACTAGGTCGCAACCAATAAAACCAAAACCAGAAATGGTTGTTGGGCCAGAATCTGAATGGGTTCGCTATTCCAAACAGTGATTGGTCTAATCAAAACTTATTATAGGGGGTATCCCTTGCTGTTGACAAAGGAAAATTTTGCACCCATCAACAAGTCTCAACTTATAATATCTCCCTTGATTCACTTGCAACCATGGATGTCACTTTGTCTACTTTCAAAATTGATATATCCTTATGTTTTAATTTTTGTTACTTCTATAAGTAGGATTTGACTATGCTTCTTCAAATGATTAATTTCCTTGTCTTTATCTAACAAGATCTCATCAATTTTTTCCCTGACATCCTTCTTTTCTTGTGATTCTTGATCACATTGAATTGAAACATCTTTTCAAATCAATGCTTGATCATTTACTTGCAAGTCACATTTGTTTTTCTCGTATTCCCATCGTCTTTTTTTGAGTTCTTTTATCTTGTCGTCACGTGATTTTAATTTACATTGTAGGATATGCACTTCAATATATATAAGGTCTTCTTTAGTATTTTCAAGTTCTTTAATTTCAATCACTAGGGATTCATTTTCTATCTGTTTGCCTTATTTTTTAGGTTCTAGATTATTTGGCTTCTCCTCTTTCAACCTTTTAATTTGTTCATGCAACCTCTAATTAAGGTTTCTTAGGAGATAATTTTCTTCATAATTTTCTAATAATTTCTTTTTGAAATATTGATTCTCTTATTTTAATTTATAATTGTGTTGTTTTCTATCTTTTAACTTCTTGATTTGTGGAAGTAGTTTTTGACTATTACCTTTTAGGTGAGAAATTTCTTCATCTTTTTCTAATAAGTTCTTGTTGAATTTTTTTTAAGATCTTGAACTTCCTATTAAATAAATTATTTCTCATCTATTAATTCCTTGATTTGTGTGATCAACTACTAATTACAATTTTCATATAAGAATTATCTTTCTCAATTAAATCGTTAAAATATTTCTCAATATGATTCGCAAGTTGTAAATTTTTATTACTCTCTTGATATTGCAGTAGTTCATTCACTATTTTTTTTTAATTTGTGACACAAATTTATGCATTTGCATGTCACTTTGAAATGAATATGAAGTTTTTTTTAGATATAAAATATGTAATCCCTTTTCATATGAGAACTTAAGATTTAAAAAAAATATAAACCTCGTCTAAGTACTTTGTCTTAATGCTCCCCAAGAAAACACTATGGCACAATAATATAGCCATAATATAGTCCACGTCAAAGTCTATCTTTTTCTTGGAATTATATGGTAATGGAATAATAACTTTTTATTCAAACCTTTTAAATTAAAAGTTTACACCTTGTGATATTTCTTTTCTTTTTAATTACTTTTTCTTACCATGTACTTGGAAATTAAATTTACTTCTATGTTACTATGAATTTTCTATTTGACTTTATACTTCTTCATATGCAATTTAAAATTCTTGCAAATTTTTCATTTTAATTATATTTTTTTATTATGTATATGCAAATTAACTTTATTTATGCTAACTATGGAATATTTGTTTGACTTAATACTTATTGACGTGCACTTTAAAAGCATTTGGAAATTTCTTTATTTTTAATTTCTATCAAAGAGATTTGAGCCTCAAACCCATAAATTGTTTTTCACTAGCAAAATAAGTTTAACCACACGCTAACTAAAAAATGCTATGATACCAATAGAAGAAACCTCGATGGTTATTTAACTCGGGCATCCATTATATCAAGGATGAATCCATATATCCTTAAAGGACAAATAATTATTATTGATTATTTTTTAAAAATAGAATGGATAAAATTTGTATTATAAAAAGTTGCAGCCAAGCTAAACAACGAGAAAATATGTTTTAAGAAAACCAGCATTACTAACATACAATATGTGTTGGGCACTGAGAATTCCAAGTCATCGTTTGCAAAGGATTTCAAAAAAAAAATTCTAGTGTATACTCTAATAAAGACACCTAGTATTAATATTGTTCTGCATAACATGAAAAATTAATGAAAAACATGTTTACTAAGAGCTTCATATTGGCCAATGTTGGTGGGATGAGATTCCTATTTTCCCAAGTCCATATCCTCAATCATTTGGTGGAATGTTTCTCCTTCCTTGAGATCTTCTAGGACTAAATTCACTGAAATTTTGAAATTGGAGGAAGCTAAATGGGAGCCTTTACTGAGATTGTAGACAATATCCCTTGACATGGAGCATTTAAGTTCCAGTACCTAAATTTACCTCTTCTAAATCTTTTCATTATAAGATACACATTGGTTCTCATTCTCATGAACCTTGGTGGTTACGAAGAATATAGATGTCATGTTATTTATGAAATCTTTGTGATTATGTATCACCTTGATTTGGATTGTATAGAGAACAAAATTAAAGGAGAGAATATGAACGTAAACACATACATAAAAATATTGTAGAGAGCACAATAATATAGTGAGAACTGGATTTTGTTAATAAATTAAATACAAAAATATTGTGAAATGAAAAGCAGTACAAACTAGCTAGAATGGTGGTAGCTTATCTTTGAAGAGAGAGGTGTCAGTTGCACTCATTCACAAGAAGAAGATAAAAATAGGTTGAAATGGAATTTTAACATAATTTAATAAAACCCCAGAAGAAAAAACCCTAAATATCCAAAAATGTAACCCTACGAGATGATGTTGCAAAAATGAATGTGGGCCTCAATGAGTCTAGTTGATACATCAACTTCCCAGGACTACAACTTATGTATAAAAAATCCATTTGGGGCACACAATATCCTATTGGAAATATATCAATGAGAAGAACAATTTCAATTAAGGATTAGGAATGTAATGGAAACTATAATCCATCACAGGGCCAAAAAACATTGTTTAGGGCCTAAAAAACACACCAGAAGTTTGGGACATGAGAAACTGTAGAAAAAAAATTGTCAAGATGGGGAATCATTATAAGTTAGTGGAAGAGGTGGGTGGCCACCGATATCCACCTATCAATGATCCTCCCTTAGGAATAAATGTTTCTCATTGTGTTAAGTGCCTCCATAAGATGGGAAAATTTTTGTTGAATTGAACTCCTAGTGAGCCACTTGCCTTGGGGAAGAAATCGTCCCACTTTCATAACTCGATAGAGTTGTATGTTCTACTAGCAGGCACCCCTTCATATTGGTGTCTATGATCTAGTCCACCATATCCTTCTTAATGCATTCAGGGTTGATTTATGTAGTGGCCAAATTCTCAACCACTTACAAGGTGTCCAATAGAGGTGGAAAATATGGTCAAAGAAACTCCACATTAAATACTAGGTGCAAGCCAAGGAAAGGGGGGATATTGAATTCAAAATAATTCTCACCCACAACTTTCATGATGGTTTAAGTTCCATATATGAGTGTTTTTAGCTTCATGTGGGGGCTTATGAGGTGCTCTTTCTGCAAATGCAACCACACCTTATCATCAACCTGAAACTTGTATGGAACCCAATGTTGGTCATGTTGATTCTTATACTTGGCATTGGATTTCTGTAGGATATTAGGAACATGTTATTATATGTGATGGATCAATTCAAAAAATTTGGATTCTCTATTTTCCTCAGATTGAGCATGGGAGAACTCTTCCTGTGTAGATGCAATGGGTAGAGTCGCATCAATGGGGACCAATGATTGCAACCATCGACACACCTAAAATGGGTTATAGACGATAGAGTTATGGAGGGATATGTTGTAGCTAGGTTGAACATATAGGAGGTTATCATATGATATAGGAGCATATTTGGTTCTAGGCAATTCGCATCACCCAAAAATATTTCAATTCTGTACAATTTTATTTAGGACGAATAAGGATGGTTGCAACTCTACTCGATAGTTCATCATGTTACTCCTTGTTATAATTGATAGTGTTGCAACTTGTTGCAACTCCTATGCTACAACTCCATGCTACAATATTGGTGTTGCAACTCAATACAACCCTTATGATGCAACTCCACGCTACAAGATTTGTGTTGCAACTCGTTGCAACTCCGCGCTACAGGATTTGTGTTGGAATTTTCATGCTACTACTCAACGTGCTAATTCCAAATTCAGTCCACGTAGCTCATGAAGATTAAGTGCCAATTGGAAATCATTGGTGAAGGAAGAGGAAATGAAACTGAATTAAAAAACGGTTGGGAATCGAACAATCATGACTATTCATCTTCCCAATGTAAAGGGAAACAAATCAACTGACAAAAAAAACATAAAAAGAGGAGGAAGAAAGAAATCGGGGTTCATTCGAGTTAGAAGAAAAGAAATTATCTCTCATGTCTGTTTGAAGTGACTGATACAACAACCAAGAATGAGATTGAGAAAATACAGTGTAATATACAAAAGAACAACATAGTAAATTAGTTCCATCTTGGTGAGAAAAGATGTATTTCTCGGCTACATTGTAATGAGAGGCATTCTGAAATCAATAATAAAAGAAAGGATTCACAACTTGTTTGTGTTCTTGTGGTTGTAATTAAATTATTCTATTTCAGTCATAACAACAATAAATGAATTCTATGTTGCATGTTTGAATATGAGTTTCGTTGTGCATTATGAAAATAGAGCATATTCCTATAGGTGTTAGAATTTCTACAGGTTCGTGAGATGCATCAAGTGGTATCAAAGCGGGTTCAGGTTCCTGAGTTTTGGGAGTGAAGTTCTAAGAGGTAAGGCATGTGAATGTTTGCCTGAGTGAGATTTGTAAGACAACTTGTAAGGATTCCACCAAGAAGAGCAAGAGCAACATGAGGATGTGCGAGAAATAAGGAACTCGAATAATTAATAAGAAGAATATAAGAGTTGGATAATAGAAGAAATGGAGAAGCTGAGTTAGATTCTGAATCTGAAGAAGAGATTGAAGTTGAACAAATTGTTGAGGAAGAAGACCCAACAACGCATTTCATATCCTTATTGAGTAACAGAGGTAGCGCAAGGGTTGAAGTTATGTGCTATGATGGTAGTTTGAAGGATGAAAATATTAAATATTGGATAGGAGAGCTCGAAAGATACTTCGAGTATGAGAATGTTGAAGATCCAAATCGTGTTCATTTTTCCATTACGAAGTTGAAAGGACATGTTTCACTTTGGTGGGATATGCTGCAGAAAGATAGAGTAGATCACATATTAGAGAAGATTAAAACTTGGAAGAATATGGTTAGTAAGATCAAAGAGAATTTTTTACCTGTTGACTACCAGCAGAACTTGTGCAAACAAGTACAAAATCTTACTTCTTCAAGTTGTCACTCAGATCAAAGAACTTGAAGAATTTAAGGAAATTGTAGCAGATGATTTACCAGTAGGATTACCTCCATTGAGAAGTGTGTCACACCAAATCGATTTGATACTAGGGTCAAGTTTTCCAAATAAAGCACCTTACCGAATGACTCCAACAAAGAGTGAAGAGGTAAATAGACAAGTACATGAATTACTTGACAGAGGGTTAATTCAAGAAAATTGGAGTCTTTGTGCAGTACCAACAGTTTTGACACCAAAAAAGAATGGTGAATGGCGTATGTGTACAGATTCATGGGATTTCAATAAAATTACCATTAAGTACATGTTTCCTTTACCGAGAATGGATTATCTCATGGATTGTTTGAGTGGCATTGAATACTTCACGAAGATTGATTTGAAGAGCAATTATCATCAAATCTAGATAAAGGAAGGTGATGAATGGAAGACAATGTTCAAATCAAAATATGGGTTGTTCGAGTGGTTAGTTATGTCGTTCGATTTAACTAATGCACCTTGCACTTTCATGAGGTTGATGAATGAAGTTTTGAAACTGTTTTTGGGAAAATTGTTGTCGTATATTTAGATGACATTCTGATTTTCAGCAGGAGCAGAGAGGAGCATATGGAGCACATGAAGAAGGTGTTACAATAATTGAAAGAGGAGGCATTGCCAATAAATTTGAAGAAGTTTACGTTTTTACAAAAGGATCTTGTATACTTGGGTTTTTTGGTTTCCAAAAAAGGTTTAAAGATGGATCTCGAGAAGGTAAACAAAATATTTGATTTGTAGACACCTAAATGAACTTTTGACATGTGGAGTTTCCATGGACTAGTGAGTTTCTATAGGAAGTTCATTCGAAATTTCAGTCATATTTGTGTGCCTCTTGTTGAATGCATGAAGAAAGGCACATTTCAGTGGACAACAACAACAACAAAGTCATTTGAATATTTGAGAAAAAGGGTGATGGAACAACTACTATTGACACTTCTAGATTTCAATAAGGTATTTCAAGTAGACTGTGATGCAAGTAGGATAGCAATTGGAGAAAATCTGAGCCAAGAAGGTAGGCCGATATCCTTTTTTAGTGAAAAGTTGAATAAAATGAGGAAGAAATACTCTATTTATGATCAATAATTTTATGCTATCATCCAAGCCTTGAAAAAGTGGTGACATTACTTGCTTCCAAAGGAGTTTATTTTGTTTACTGAACACAAGGAATTGTAGTACATTAACAACCAAGGTAAATTGAATCAAAAACATAATAAATGGGTATAATTTTTCTTAATTTACACATTTGTTTTGAAACACGGGTCAGGGAAATAAATCAAGGTTTTTGATGCATTGATTTAGAGGATAGTATTGTTAAACACCATGTCAGTTGCAGTGGTAAGTTTGGAATGTGTGAAAGAGTTGTATGAAGAGGATGCACATTTTGCATAGGATTGGAAGGCATGCATAGAACCATGGAGTATGGACTGAACACCATTCTTAGAGTACCACATTCAAGAAGGCTTTGTGTTTACGAACCAATAGTTATGTATTACATAGAGTTCAATGCGGTTGAATCTCATTAGAGAGTTACACAATGGCGGTTTAGGATGACAATTTGGCATGAACAAAACCACACCATTGGTGACATAATGGTACTTTTGGCCCAACATCAATAAATATGTCAGGAAATTTGTTGAGTGTTGTAGATTTTGTCAATTAGCTAAGGGTAGAAGTCAGAATACAAGACTTTATGCTACATTGCCACCCTAAAATACCATGGGAAGTTGTGAGTGTGGATTTTATTTTGGGACTACTTATGACATAGAGGAAGTATGATTCTATGATGTTAGTAGTAGATCGGTTTTCAAAAATGGCGCATTTTGTAGCAAGTAAGAAGACAAGTGATGCTAGTGAAGTGGATTCCTTTTTCTTCAGAAAAGTAGTATGGTTACATGGCCTACTAAGGAGTATTACTTCAGACAAAGACATGATATTTCTTTGTCACTTTTCGAGGAAACTTTGGAAAATCTTGGGTTCTAGGTTGCTATATAGTTCGGCCTATCATCCCCAAAAAGATGGGAAGACCGAGGTGGTAAACTGAAGTTTAGGAAACTTATTGAGAAGTTTGAGTGGCGAAAATCCTAGTTAGTGGGATTTAGTTTTGGCACAAGTTGAATTCTCTTATAATGATTCAGTGAATAGATATATAGGAAAGATCCCATTCCAAATTGTTTATGGAATGTCACCTAAAGGGGTGGTAGATTTGATTGATTTACTGCATCTAAGAGAAAAATGGAGTGTTGACGCTAGTGATTTTGTAGACATTATACATGAATTGCATGAGAAGGTGAAGTAGAAACTACAGGAAAGCAATAACAAGTATAAAAAGAGGACACACCTGCAGCAAATAAATAAAATATTTAAAGAAGGTGAGTTATTCATGGCCCACTTGAGAAAGGAATGATTTCCCATAGGTACCTATAACAAACTTAAGTATAAAAATATAGGACCATGTAGAATCTTGAAGACAATTTCTGATAATGCTTATCAGTTGGAACTTCTAGAAAAGTTTGATATATCTCCAACATTCAATGTTGATGATCTGTATGAGTTTGATGAAGGAGAAAATGGTGATGATGAAAGTCCTCTAGATGGATGGGAACAAATACTAGTCAGGCGAGCTGAGGAAGTGGAAGAAATTTTGGCCACAAGGATTGGTAGAAAAACTCGTAACAAGGAATATCTAGAATATTTAGTCAAATGGAAAAACAAAGGATCTGAGGATGCATCGCAGTTTTCCAAAGAAGAACTAAAGCACCTGCTAAACTCTTCATCCTATGAAACAACAAACACATGAGCTGGGAGCTCATGTTTTTATTACCAAGGGTGTATGATGTAGGAGCATCTTTACATTTCAATTTTGTACAAGTTAATTTAGGATGAATATGGATGGCTGCAACTCTACTTGACAACTCATGATGTTACTCCTTGTTATAATTGACAGTGTTGCAACTCACTACAAATCCTATGTTGCAACTCCACACTACGGGATTTGTGTTGTAACTCCTATGTTGCAACTCCACACTACAGGATTGTATTGGAATTTTTATGCTACTACTCAATGTGTTGATTCCAAATTCAGTCCATATAGCTCATGAAGATTAAGTGCCAAGTGGAAATAATTGGTGAAGGAAAAGGAAACAAAACTAAATTGGAAAATGATTGGGAAATGAATAGTCATGACTATTCATATTCCCAAAGGAAGGGGAAACAAATCAACTGAAAAAAAAAAATTAAAAAAAAAAGGAGGAAGAAAGATGTTGAGGTTTATTAGATCTAGAAGAAAGGAAGGTTTCTATCAATTCTATTTGAAGTGACTGATACAACCACCAAGAACGAGATCAAGAAAATACAGTTTAATATGCAGAAGAACAACACAGTAAATTAGTTCTAGTCTGGTGAGAAAAGATGTATTTCTTGAATACATTGTAATGAGGGGAATTCTTAAATCAATAATAAAAGAAAAGATTCACAACATGTTTGTGTTCTTGTGGTTGTAATTAAATTATTCTATTTCAGTCTTAACAACAATGAATTAATTCTCTATTGTGTGTTTGAATATGAGTTCCATTATGAATTCTGAAAGTAGAGCATAGTCTTGTAGGTGTTAGAATTGCTACAGATCCATGTTTTTCATCCCATGTACGTGGATTATTGGAGTTGTACATGCATAGGATATGCACAATCATCCTATTTACAACCTCTATTTTCCCATCTATCTGGGGATGGAAGGTAGTCAATTTGGTTACCTTGGTTCATTAGAGATCATAGGTTGGACCAGAAGGTACTGAGAAACCTACTATATCTGTCTGAAATAATGGTCCATGGTAGCCTAAAATGAACCCAAACATGCTCAAAGAATAACTTAGCAATGGCTTCTTCCATGATACTTTTCTTGCACGGTGCCAAAATGACCATCTTAGAGAACCAATTGAAAACCATAAAGACACAATCATTACCATGCTTGGTGGATGGAAAAATTGAATCGATTGAGACTAACTCTGATCCGGATTTTATGAGAAGAACGAAATGAACACAAATTATTAAAATATTCTTTACGCAGAATAGAAGAGCTACAGTAAAACTAGTTTTATATTCAATAAGGAAATAAGATGAAACTGTAAAATGCAGTGGAAAACAAGCTTGTTGGAATGGTGGTGTGTAATGTCCCCACTTTGGGACATCATCACAGGGCAGAGATTTATGATGACCAGAGTAACCAAATGGATGCTAGAGAGATTACAGGGGTATTTGAGAGGCATTGTGGGGTCCATCTTTCATTGATGATCATAT
>CBVK0100189907.1:0-13723 GCA_900067695.1 Picea abies | reverse complement strand
CCGAGATCTACACTCTTTCCCTACACGACGCTCTTCCGATCTCACAAACACAAAAAAAAAATTAGCAAGTGACATTACAAGAGATGGGTCCATTACATGACAAACCTATTTCATTACCTCTATTTCCTCCTGCTCCTAGATCTCTTGCGATACATCTCCTCTTCAGAGCAGGTTTCTAGGGTTGGGGCAGAGGGTTGTTCATGCCACAACTTAGATCTCACTCCCTACTACTATACCTTACTTCATTTTATTTTCTACATCTTGCCTTTTATAGGAAACCTTTTGGCACTCCTGCTTTGTAATGACATCATTGTACTCAACAATCCCTTTTACCTACTTTTGTGGTTATCAGTCGGACATTAATAAAATTATCTTATCTTATCTCATCTATGGTCTTCATCAAGCTCCTCGAACTTGGTATGCTAAAATTCATAGCTTTCTTCTTGACACAAGCTTTTCTAGATGTCATTCTAGCCCTAATTTCTATACCAAGAAAGTAGAAATCCATCTCATAATACTTGTTCTTTATGTTGATGACCTTATCCTCACTGGTAGTAACCCTAAAATTTTAACCCATGTGAAATCCAGCCTTAAAAAGAAATTTGAAATGACAGACTTAGGCTATTTGCATTATTTCCTTGGCCTCTAAGTTTTCGAAACTAAGGAAGGTATCTCTCTTTCTCAATCTAAGTATTTTCATGACCTTCTTCGTCGCTTTCACATGGAAGATTCTAAGACAACCCCTTCTCCCTTCGAGTCTGGAGTCAAACTTGTTGCCACCTGTACTACTCCCAAAGTTGATGCCACTTTGTAATGGTAGTTAGTTGGTAACCCCTTATTTTTTAATCATACCCGTTCTGATATTTCCTTTGTTGTTGGTCTTGTTGCCTGGTATATGCAAACACCCCATGAAATCCATTGGAAAGCAACAAAAAGGATATTTCGGTATGTCTGAGGTACAAATCATTTTGGGATACATTACAGTTCAGGGGGGACTCTTTTGTTGGTTGGTTTCACTGATTCAAATTGGGCCGACGACCTTCATGATCGAAAGTCTACTGTCGGTTATGTTTTCAATCTTGGTTACAGACCTGTCACTTGGGCTTGTAAGAAACAACAAGCTATTTCTCTTTGTTCAGCATAAGCAGAGTACCGAGAAATGGTTAATGCAATTCAAGAAGCCTTGTGGCTTTGACAAGTCCTTTCAGAGTGCAATCAAGCTCACCAAAGATCGAGTTCAACATCAACACAACAAACACATCGAGCTACACATGCACTTCATCAAAAAACCCATTCATGATCGAGTTGTTGAACTGCTCTTTTTCCCTACAGAATATCAAGTTCCAGACATTTTCACAAAGTCTCTTACATAAGCGAAGTTTTCCAAACTTCAATCTATGTTAGGGGTTCAAGGAGTTGTCATTAAGGGGGGATAGGCTCTAATGTCTCCTTCATTCTCCTATTGTGTCACCTTTGTAAATCCTTCAATCCTATCTGTTATCCCCTAGCCTAGGAATAACTAAGGAGATCATGTCTCAAGGCCCATGGGTCCTCGACACAGAATACCGAGAGCCAGACAACTTAAGCATGGCCTCGGAGGGCCCCTCTTTTCTTCAGTGCAGTGCACGTATCACCAGCGACAGTATCCATCACACCAACCTGGTCCTGAAGTAGCAGTGAGTCTTGCTCCATGAGGTAATGAGTCTGAGTATCATGGTATGTATCACTTTGATTTTTGAAGCACTTGAACATGTTGTATTGAATACTTCTTCATTTCATGACATTTGCTTGGAAGTTATGCTCTTTGCCTTGTTCATACCTGGAAGGGTGACACAGTGCCCTAGTAAGTTGATTTCCTTTTAGGATGGGTTGCTACTGGGTGGCTCTGTGAAAAGTCATCATATGTTCCCTCCATACTTACCACTTTCCATCTTTATTCCTTCCATCTCCCCTATCCTTGTTTCGGCATTGGGATTGGCTACACTAGGAAGGGTTGTACCTTACCTCATGGGAAGAAGAGGCTAAAGGCCCAGAGGGTAAAAGTAGCTAGCAAGAGTTAAAAGCCAATTTTAAAACCTTCTAGATGCTTCACCCAGGGATCCCCGAGAAAGCAGTGAAAAGCTTCTCAGTAAGAAAAGGGTACCCACAAGATAACATAAACACTCAAGGTATTAGTTGATGGATGGGAGGTGTTGACCATCTATTTCAACTAGGGGGTCAACTCCATGTTCCATGAAGATATGTACCTATTTGGAATTTCCGCTCCCCTGCGTGGGATAATAACGTAATGGGTCTACATGGATCATAGTTTAGGTCAGATGCCTAGGACTTTATCATTAGAGGAGTCCCTTTCACTGAATGTTTTTTTTCCTCATGCTATTAATTTGGCCTAACCAGCCTTATTAATTTCCCTTGAGTTTTTCACTCCCACATTATTCTCCAAATTGGTGAAAGGCGTTCTAATGATTGAGCCCATGGGGTAACTGAGGTCTAGAAGTATTTTAAATGACCATGCCAAACATTTCCTAGAGTCTCACGGAATTCCATTAAGTTTTGATAGGATTTTTTTAAACAATTAAAATTCCCGCAAACTAAGGATTTTTAATTATTTTTGTGTAAAATGTAAAAAGGTGGTCCTTGGGGAATTTGTATAGGGGTATGACTCATGAGTACTCAAATCAAATGGTACATGAACCCCTACACCCTTGGACCAAGTCTCAGCTCATTTGAACAAGTGTTGCTAGGCCATTGTCCATGAGGAGTCCAAGTCGATCAAAAATCAGCATGTAATTGGCTTAATTAAAATAGCCAAATTTAGTAAAAATCACTAAAGTCATAAGAGAGAATGGGAAAAGTGTCCCAAATGCATTTCATAAGTTGGGAAAATGATTTCCAACTTAGAAAGACCCCCTTTGCTTAGCCAACAACCCACATTGACCATCTCACTAGAAGAGAGGCGCCCTCCTTTGCTCAATATTTCATAAAAAATAAAAAATACACCATGGGGGCCCCCAATATTTTGGTAGTACTCTCCATTCATCCCCACTACACTTTTAAGTAATGGGAAAGGGGGTTTCCCCCTTCCCCACTCACCCCTCAACCCTCACCCTCCTCTCTTGACCTAAAAGTGTGCCCCCCCTTGATGAGACCCTCTTGCCTTGGATGGGTGCCACTTGCAGCTCATCCAAGTGGGCTCTCTCCTCCTCTTCTCCTATAAATTGGACCCTCTCCTCCTCACTATCTCATCTATTCTCATAGCAAGTCTACTATACCAAAATTTATCTCATTCTTTCCCTCTCTCTCTCATGTTCTCATGTGTAAATCTTGCTACAAGTATTTGTAGCAACATTTTGGTGGATAATAAAAGAAGCTTTGGAGAATCTATGGTGTGCATTGGGAGTCTTCTTGGTGTCTTCATTGTGTTCTTGTGAGGTGATACTTTTCCATTTCATTTTTTCATTTTGCTTTCACTAGTTCTACTTGGAGACTCAAGCAAAGTCTTTTGCTTGGGTGATATTAGTAGTAGTATTGCTATTGATCTTGTGGCAGTTTCTTGTTAAGTTTGCAAAGTATTTTACAAGCTTTTTGGATGCTCTCACCTCCATGTTGCCTTGTGTAGCAAAGGCAAGTTTATTTGGGGATCACTAAAGGATTGAAGGATTGGTTTTAGAGTGGAAAGCCAACTCTTTTCAATCATCCAAAGTTTCCAAGATTATCTAACATTCTTTTCCTCACTTCTAAGCATTGTTATGACATAGAATAGACACTAAAGGTTTTAATATCATTTTCAAATTTTCTATTTAAATTTATGTATCATTGGGTTAATCAAACTTAACAAGTTTTTGGTGTTTTGTGGCATTTTCCATAAAAATATACCTTGCTGATTTTTATGCAGATTTCTAGCAACAAGGGGGAAATGCTACTAGTTTGAGCCCTAAAGGCCTCCAAAAGGCATTCTAGAGTTGGGATAT
This sequence comes from Picea abies, assembly GCA_900067695.1. Classification (NCBI taxonomy): domain Eukaryota; kingdom Viridiplantae; phylum Streptophyta; class Pinopsida; order Pinales; family Pinaceae; genus Picea; species Picea abies. The sequence continues at coordinate 9,752 of CBVK0100189907.1, read as the reverse complement.
CAAATCCCCATCCTTCTTACTCTTCTAAATCATTGTAAGCCACCCTTGAGAGTCTCTTGGGTGTGCCTTCTCTCTATTTTATTTCGAAAATATGATATTGTAATAATTAGAAAATAGCGCCCACACCTTGCAAAGTGAGTGGCCTAAGTCATCCTTTCAAAAATCGTGAAAGCTAGATTAGATCTGCTTTCTTGCATTTCTTTTTACACCCACCTTGGCCAAAACAGTAGGCATTGTGCCTCCACTTGTGGCATTGTTGTGGGGTTGTTCATTTATTTTCAAATCTTTTAATTCTTTTTATTGCACCCACCTTGGCGAAAACGATAGGCATTGTGCCTCAAGTTGTGCCACTGTTGTGGGGTTGCAATTTCCTTTTTTAAGCAAACTAATAAAGCATTTCAATTTATTTATTTTGCCCCACCTTGCAAGAGATTGGCGTAAGCCATTTCTTGCAATAACAAAAGGCTTGTATAATCTTAAAATCATTGCTAAAGTAATCTTTTTGTTCTCCATTTTCGCCCGGTATTCTCTCCGCTTGCCACTTTGTGGATCCTGGGTGACAAGAAAGGGCAAAGGTTGGAGGTTTAGTAATTAGGCATCCAACCATTTATTGTTTCCACCATCAAAAAGAAGGCTTGAGGAAGATACTTGGGGTGTTGGGTCAGGGACGATCTCACGGCACTAGGTGTCCCATGGGTTGAGTACACTTGCTCTATGGATTTGACCTGTGGAGATAGGGTAAGGCCTTGTTTTCCTTGCTTATTGAGCATCCAGCACTTCCTTTTGGTTGAGAGGATAACAGTTTGGGGTAGTCACATAGTCTAGGATTCAATCTATCACATCTAATCCCCCTAATCAAAGAGAGACTTAAAATTTACTAAAATTAACCTACACACTACATTCACAACACTTGCAATCTCATTTTCAAAGCAATTTATTTCACAACAGAGCATCTCAAGTTTATTTTTCAAGCAATCTCAAGTTGTGTTGTTCATATTTCAAGCAAGTCACTTTCAAGAAAATCTACTTTTCAAGCAACTTCTTTTATGGTGGATATCTCATTGGTATAAAATCTAACTCTTATTTTGTGCAATTGTAAGATCATCTAATTGGTTATTCTTTTCGTCATAAATTTCACCTTTGACATGCTTCAATTATCTCATTTATAAATTGATGTGAGTTAAATGTTTCATTATCTAACTATTCTTTAGTTTCTTTTATGTATTTTGTGCAATTATCTAATTTGTCATTTTCATCATAAGCTATCTTGCCATATTCAATTTGTATATTTCACTTTGTAATTATCTCAATTGTAAAGTAATTTCTTGTTGATAATCCTATAGCATTGTTTATTTCTTGTATAATTGTACTTAATTCTTTTGTTGTATAATCTAATTGACCCCTTGCCCAACCCATAGGCACTAGTCTTAGTTGACCGTAGGGAAAGGTTTGATTTTCATTAAAAGATTTGCATTTGCATTGTTGTTTGCCATATAGGCTAGCTTCCCCTTACCTTTAACAAACTAAAATTAACTCCTAGAATTCATTTAATAATTCACATAGTAACTAGGGTCTACCCCCCTTGGCTTCCCTAGAAGTAAGCCTAGACGGAAGAAGTTCAAGTCAAGGTGACAGTGGGCTTGAACTTAGGCATTGTGTCTCCAAAGACACACTAAGTGGATTGAGACTTTTTCCACGTTTGCAAGTGTGTATAAGGACGAAAACAGGAGGTCTCATCACAAGTCGGCCTATTATGACCATGGGCATGTAGCGGTATGACATTACCACCTATCTGATCACCAAACCAGGGTAGTGGCTCTTGGTGGCATAGCCAAGAGAAAGGGGATCTCATTACGAGCCAGCCTTCTCATTTCTATGAAATGTTTGTGGATAACGTTGTCACCTCTAGTCATCAAGCCAGGACAGTGGCCCTCAACTATTCCCTTGAAGCACAAGAGCAAAAGATCAAAATAAATAAAGCTAAGAATAAAAAGCAATGAATGGGCTAGGAAACAATTGCATCCATGACAAGGTGCAACTCACCCTCCACAAAGGCACCCACAGGTAAGACTCTACATTTCCCTGTTATCACATGCACCCCCTGCACAAATATTTACCCCATGCCACCTCATACACTTACATGACTTGGACTAGAATCCACCTGGGAAACACCCCAAACTTAAGAGAGGTTAGCCCAATAGGACACCTTGAGACACTCTCCAAACCTAACTTGTCAAATTGCATGACGTCTTTGAGCATTTGTCTAGGTTAAGGAGGGTTTGATGCACATGTTTGGGTAATTTAATTATTGGATGTGATTTACAAGCTATGATCCCTATGACTTACGAACCCTTGGAAGGCATACTTCTTGTTGCTGCAGGGCCTTTCCCAGTGGACAGGTACACATGAGGGAATGATTAGCTCGAACCTTCATGGGGGCTTAAAGCCCACAAATGGATGTTGAAACCCCAACCAAGGGTAAGAAGAGATTGAAGACTTGCACCGAGAGAAAGAACAACATTGCCTTTGGAGGCAGCCTGGCAGACCTAGACCCAGGGGACCTTGCTCTTCCCACATGGACATTAGCCCTTGAGAGCCCTGGACGTCACTATGATAGCCCTAGACGTCATCTAGAGCTAGGATTTCATCTTTGGAGGTATTTGTGAGCCTGGTGGCACGTGTGGGCATCATTTTAGGCCTCTAGAGACCAAGCACTCCACCTTCCCAGCCCAACGTTCCACATATGGGGCTCAACGTCACCCTAGAGGAGCATGACGTCACCCTTGGAGGTGTTTCTAGATGTAAACTTATTTTAATTATGTCAAAATTAAATTTTTGTTGTATACTGGCCAGGTCAGCCTTGTTTTTGACCTAAAAGTAAATTAAAGGTCACAATTTTGTATAAATAAACATAAAGTACTCTCATTTTCACATCACAACTTGTCATTTGAGACAAGAGGTTTGAAATTTGCACTCTATTAGTGTTATTGGCTGAAATTGTGAGGCGCCACTCTTGTTTAAGTCTGATTTTTGCAACTTGGATCAATTTTGGAAGTTTTATGGTGATATTACATGGTATTCTCATGATTATTCTTGGTGCAAGTAAGTGAAATCTGCATTTTGTCATCTATTGAATGGTTTATTGTATGGTTTTATTTTCTCATACAAGATTATGAAATTGCATGGTATTCTCATGATTATTCTTGGTGCAAGTAAGTGAAATCTGCATTTTGTCATCTATTGAATGGTTTATTGTATGGTTTCATTTGCTCATACAAGATTGTGAAATTGCATGGTGTATTTAATGCTTGAAGTAAGAAACTTATATTGCTACTTTCTTACTTTTTATTTGCCAAGCTCTTCATTAAATTGATCTAGTAACTAGTGAAACTCTAGAGCCCTAAATTGCTAGCACTCTAAAGGTTTTGTACTTGGTTATTGTTGCATAAGTTTTAATCCATAAAAAGGCTAAGAAGAGCAAGGCGCTAAGGCCTAGAATTACCTACACCCTAGCATTTTGTCTCTTGAGGTCAAATTCTAGGACTTCAGTTACTACTTCTCCTATACTTTTTTCCTCTTAGACTTTTGTGCATCATCATTAATTTGCAGCCTTAGAAGACGCCGTCCTCCTTGACTCCATTACTCTTGAAGGCACTAGTCCTCTTCTCTTACTTCTTGACAAGATCAACTCAAACTCTTTCACTTCATACTCTACTAATTTGCTAACCTAGTCTAGAAATACTAAAAGCTAATTTGTTGCTGTCATAATCACTGCTACAACTATCATTTTGCCACTTATATCAGCCTACTAACCATCTAAGTCATCCCAGAATTTGTATAAGGCAAGGTACGATCATTAAGTGTTAAAGTGTATGTTTAATTGTCTTTCTAGAGTGCAAATTCTGAAGTTGTTACCGCTGTCATAGCTGCTATTACAACCACTATTGCAGCCCCTAACAGCTCTAAAATCATCCATAAAACCATTTGACATTTGTACTAAGCAAACCATAATCATTGGATATTGAAGTAGTGTCTTATTGCTTTATTATGGTACTTTTCCGAAGTGGTTTCCATTGCTGTCATCATCATTAATTAATGTTGTTATAAATGTTTGGACAGCCATTTAAGTCATTATTGATTTGTGTTTATCTTGAAAAGTGTGAGTGACAAAGCATTATCAAGTTTGCAAAACTCTTGTATCTCTTCCTTGTCATCATAACTTGCACCTTTCAAGATACATTGTTTCTACTGTAATCTCACTTTTATTGTATAGTAACTTGTTCAGGAAGCACATAATTTGTTTAAGAAGTCATTGATTATAACTGTTGCTACTAATGTTTGATGTTTCATCGGTAAAGGGCAGGTACAAACCCATTTTCATTTCCCCTTGTCTCTTTAAACTTCACCAAGTGACTTCTTCTGCTGAGTGACCTAGAGAGAGGGGTGGGTCTTCACCGTATCTTTTTGCCCTTCATCAAGCAACTAGGTCCTGGGACGTCTCCCTTGGAGTGAGGCTTTCCTCCTCCTAAAGAGAAAGAGGTACCCTATTGGGGTGACAGTGATAGGGTTACCTCCGTGTTACGTCAATCTAGGCCTACTTACCTTTAGGCTTTGGGCAAGAATAGATTGTGGAATAACACTATCCAAAGTTGTTCTTAAGGGGGGATGTTAGGATATTTATACACTTAGGAGTTAACTAAGATCAACTTGGTATAATGTGTCTTTAGGTAAAAGTGTGTTTCTTTAGAATGCATTTGTAGTTATGTAATCTGACGGTCACGAAATGTTCTATGCATAGAGTGATCTGACGGCTCATATTCTCCTCGATCTTAACGGTTACATTGATCCATGGCTTAACACCCGATTGGTCCATGATCTCTATTTAAAGAGCATGGCAGGCCATTTGTTGATGGTCGATTGTGAGAAACTCTCTTGTAAAATATTTTTCTTTTGCATTAATATTGCCTCAAGTGGATACATTGGTTGTGGTCGTGGACTATTTCCCTCTTTGAGAGTTTTAACCACATAAAAACAATGGTGTGTTGATCTTTGATATGGCTGTGCAAGTGGTTATTGAAGGTGTTCGTCCTGTGTTGGAATACCATGTTTTATCGAACAAGGAGGAGGAGCAAATGCCTCTCCTCCTTCTCATCTCTCCATCCACTAATTTACAAAGTTTTGATGATTTCTAAAAGGAATATAATGACACAACATGTGTCATCACATATGGTGGTTTATTATAGTATATATAACATCTTCATGCACATGTTCATTGTTTAGCATTAGGGGAATTTTGAGGTAAAAAATGGGCCTCAAAAAGAAAATGTACCATCAAAATCAACTTTAAAAGAACCAATAGGATTCAAAATGATGATGTCAACCATAAGGGTAAATATTTTTGGAGGAAAACAAAGAAAACTATTTTTTTCATCGTATTCTTGACTTATCTCCTTATAGGTTTACTCAAATTTCAAGTCTAAGCACCCGTTGGATACATAATTAAATTCCACATCCAATGAGTACCCACTCTGCATACTTTTGATAGACCCACAGTGAGATAAATTGAAAATACATGAAAAAACGTGTTTCTTGAAAACAAACACGTATTTTTCATATATGTATGTCCAATTTATCTCTCTCTGGGTCTATCAAAAGTATGCAAAGAGAGTACTTGTTGGATGCATAATTTAATTCCATATTCCATAAGTGTCTACACTTAAAATTTCAGTAAACCTATAGGAGATAAGTCGAAAATACTATTAAAAAATAGTTTTCTCTCTCCCTTTGAAAATTCATAACTCTTATTTTATTATTTTAACTATTATTTTTTTTTTTTCCTTAGGAGGCCCATTTTAGACCTTAAATTTCCCCTAATGGATTAAGGTTCCTTTCTTTTACATGAAAATGACAACTTGTAAAGTTTACTCCTTTTTTAGGCAATCATTGAAATTACCTAGTGGCACTTATACAGAATTTGTTGCAAACAACTCAAAACAGATTTGATTCAATTTGCAATCTGTCATGTTGACCATGTGTCTAATCCTATCATCTTCCAAAGCAGGAAATTTGAAAATCCAATTATTCAATTTGCTTATGATTGTCATTTTCTTGATTCTTCCTCTTCTTTCATGGCCTCTTCATCTTAAATTTCTTCCATAACATCCTCATCTTCCAAATCCCTTGAATTCTCCATATCTTTCTCTTTTGTTACAATTTATCTTTTTTTTAAAGAAACTATTGTAGTCTAGCACTGGCACTAATTTTGCAACAGATGAAATATGGATTAACTAAAATTCCATAAGGATTTGAGCTATCATTTCTGATGAACTTTCATTAAAATAACATAGATAAGACAATAATGATAATTTTGACTTGCGTTTGCATGTCCACCAAATCCATTTCACAAAGTCACACAATTTACATGGGAGCAATTTTCCATCCAAATCCACATACAGTCAAAGTTCAAACATCATATACGTTTCTAGATTCTAACTCAGAACCTTCTATACATATATGCAGGCCATCAAGATAGCAACGGTTTGAGGTTTAAAGCTATTTAATAAAGCATATAATTAAAAAAATCAGTGGTTGGAACAAACCTCCCATATCTCTTGATCTGTGTGCAGACACAGTGGATCCAAGTTATCTCTGATTGTTCCTTCAAAAAGAGTTGGTTCTTGAGGAATGATATTGAGCTTCGATCGTAAGTCATTTAGACCAACTATATTGGTATCAATCCCATCAATGATTATTTTTCCTGCAGCAGGCTCAACTATTCGGAAAAGAGCCAAGACAAGAGAAGATTTCCCACTGCCTGTCCTTCCCACTACACCGAGTTTTTCCCCTCCATTAACAGAGAATGTAACATCCTTTAATACAAGTGGTGCTTTTGGGAGGTATCTTAACTGAAATAAATCCATAAACCAAGAACAAAAATAAGTAAAGAACTTAGAAAACATAATGCTCATATCTTTAAAAGAAAGAAGTCAATCAATATTGGATTACTAGTAGAGATCTGCCAGCGAAAACAAGTTCTATTTATAACCATCTTATTTATAACCAGCGATAACAAGTTCTATTTATAACAAGTACAATGAAAGATAATACATTCTTATGGTTGAAAGACATACTTTGAATTAAAAGATTATGATTCTGCAAGCATTCCTCTTAGAGTAAAGCCAGTGTCTATATAGGAGTGGTATATGCAGATAAAGAAACAGTCAGAATTCTACTGCATTGAATGGTAAAACCAAACACACTAAAATCAGAATTAAAGATTTATTCTTACCAAAATGTTCCAGGTACTGAACACTGTCTTTGACACCAAATCGATTTAAATTTTGAGTTGATTATAGTCGGATCAAAACAAAGTAATTGAACACATTTAGTGCATGTAACAGGTTTCTGTTTTCTGGTTAAGTCCTTATTTACAGCTGAATTTCAGAGACCCACCTCTTAAAATGATCTAATACATCATGTATTTGTTTTCGATGTCTTTAAAATGACAGTTAACATTTGAGAAATTATTTCTGAACCGCTAAAAGCTTTTCCTTGGCAAAAAGGTACACGGTGTTTATCTGGATGCTGATTGTGAAAAAAAGTTTGTAAATTTGTGTGATTGATAAATTATTTCCTATCATGAATTACTGAAATTAAATTTCATAACATGCATCCAAGGAACTTATTTGAGTGGAAACCTCTCTGAAGTCAATTTTCTCTTCAGAGGTTCATCGCACAAGGCTGCCCAATAGCAATGTATTCGTATGTATTTGCAGCAAATGCATTTGGATACTTTCTGTAGGAATCACACATTCAAGACAAGATCAGGGGCATATCCCTTCAAGGTGCCAAGTTCTCTCAAGAATCAGTGGGAAGTATTACCTCCCAGACCTGAACTCAAAGATATTCAAGTTCCTGAACAAAGAGCAACCCTAGAGGCACTCAGGAAGGTTGTTCACTGTCACATAGTAACTCTTCCTGTTACGACTCATATTGTATGATGCATGTTCTTGTTTGAAGACCCTACCCAAGCAGGCCGTGTGTGGAGTGTATTGATTTCAGAGTTATTCTGTGCCTGTGCAGATGCATGTTCATTATTGATTATAAACATTTGGCATGTTCATCACACTGGTCAGAGGCTTACAGGTTGATGTTGATGGAGTATTGATGGACTATGGGCATTTCATTTGTGCACACTTTCATAGAGTTGCTTCCCTTGTGACAGTTTATCTGTTGATCACCTTGGTGGGTATTGAGGCATTCTAGTTAAAGTTGTATGTTTGCACAGTTGTCCTATCTTATATGATTGCCCCCATCATTGGTTGATGTTTGGTTGAGCACCTTTGCTAGAGGCGACACACTTTTCCCATCTATGGATTGATTATCATGTCATGTCTCATTTGGTGGTGTGCTCCTTATTTTGCATTTCTTCATAGGTGGATCACAGATTTCTTGTGATTATATTGTTGATTTTCATGAGATATTCACCTTGGTTATGGAGCGCCCTAGGTTGTATGGGCATTTCTAGTATTGAGATGGCATACTTAACATGATGACTCATCACTCGGAGAAAGTGCTCCTCTTTTGACACATTTCTATGTGATATAGCCTTCCAATGTCTACATTGGTGGATATTTATTGCACTTTTACATTGATGGATGAGCACCCTAGCTTATGTGGACCTTTCTAGCCTTGGGAGATGTTCTTTGGATGGTTGACCATGCACTTGTCTGGAGTGCTCCCTTTATTCTTGCTCTATGGCACATCTATGGAGGTTTGACCACTGTATTTTTCTGATTTGATGGGGCAGTCCCCTTAATTTGTGGATCTAAAGCTGAACTAGAAGACCTTGCACATGGATCTATGTTGGCATGTGGTCCCATGTCTCCCTTGTTCATGGATCTAGGGTTTTGACGTATTGTTAGATGATTATGGTGCCTTGGAGGATGAGTTAGTTGGTGCATTGGAGAGGACGCCTCAGCTGTTTTGGCTATTTTGGACGAGTTGTTAGCACTTATTCACATCTTGTTTGTTGAATTAGAGGAGCGCCTTCCTATTATTGGCATATTAGCACATTTCTTGAGATGATTTCAGGAGTGCACAGAAAGATGATTCACACATCCCTCTTGTAGATTTCACATGGTCAAACAGCCCTCTTTGAGGAGATGTCCTTTGTCACTAAGCCATGTGGCATCCCCGCTTCTCACATGTCATTTTATTGTTGACTTCTCAATTAAGAGTTGGTTAAAAGATAATATTTGTTTATGTTTTCCTAGGTGAGATCTAGGATCTAAGACATGGACATTGAAATAATGTAACTACGAAGAGCATTCTTATTATTATTTTGTTATTGGATTAAATCCCCATTGTGGATTAATCATGTCATCATTATTATTTTGTTATTGGATTAAATCCCCATTGAGGATTAATCATGTCGGTAATTGTATAAGGACCAAATCCCCTTTTGCGGATTGGTCATCGGACAATTACAAAGTGCAAAATAAGAAGTCGGCCCCAACAGTTATAATGGAAGACCCGGAATTAATTAAAGGTGGGTTTACCCACCCAGAGTAAGAGGTCGGCCCTACCAGATTGTGACCTTTCACACGTGCCAGGTTGATATAAATAAGAGGCTAGCGCCTCACTTCTTACACACACTCACTTGCTCATTCTCTTATGAGGCAAGTTGCAATTAGAAGTTGGAGAGAGGAGAAGAAGAGTGGCACATCCCTTGGGAGGACTTTCTGTATTGG
>CBVK0100189906.1:0-13724 GCA_900067695.1 Picea abies | reverse complement strand
TCCCGGTTTGGGTTTCCAGGTGAAAAATCTCTGTGTAATGTTTGTATTTGCCATTGTATCTTTGTTGTTCTTTTCTGAATATCAGTTTGCAGTAGATATTGTACAAGGTTAGAATTTACATTGTGGAGCCTGGTGTGATCTAGTTTGCCTCATATAGATCTTACCCATCTTAAGGGAATTGTAAGCGCATGGCGCTAGAGATGCAAAACTACCATAATAAAGAGACAAGAGCCAAATATTTGTGGATGTAGCCCAGGAGGGGGTGAACCATGGTAATACCTATGTAATATGATGAATGCATGTATGTCTGTACATTCTTTCAGCAGTTAATTGTTGGGTTTAATGAACGAGCTATTATATTGTTATGCAATACAGTGGCGTGTTAAGGGAATAAACTGTGAAGATAGTGCATAATTTTGAATAATGGTAAGATAACATTCATAGTTTATAGTAGATGGCTCTGAATGATAAACCCCTATCTCATACTCAATCCTAGGTTGTAAACACCTGAGTGTTACAGTCACCCATTTAAGGTTATCTCGGGTGAGACAATGCAGCGCATTTTGTGTGTTGTGTTGCCTTCTAGTTTACCAGGGGGGTGATAGTTTTAGAGGCTTTGTTGGAAACCCAAAAATACATGAACCCTGGGTCAATCCCTTAGATGGTAGAGAAAGGAGAAGTAACCAAAAACAAGGTTCAGTATGCCTTTTGTCCTTGTTTTTGATAATTATGCTTACTTTTCTTCCACCCTATTAACAGATTTTTCTTTAGACAAAGGAATCATAATCAGATACTCTACAAACTACTATCCACAGGGGAATGGAGTGGAAGAATCAACCAATAAGAACCTAGTGAGGATATTAAAGAAAAAAGTTGTAGACAACCAGAGGAATTGACACGGTTCACTTCATAATGCCTTATGGGATGATAGAGCAACACCCAAGGAAGCTATAGGGAATTCCCCATGCTTTCTAGTATATGGATAGGAATCCATTGACAAGTATAAAGCCAAAGAGAATAATTTTGAAGTAGGAAACTTAGTCCTGAAATGGGACAGAGCGAATGAGACGAAGAGAAAACATTTAAAGTTTCAGAATCTATGGCTCAAACCTTTTCAGGTAGCCGAGAAAATTGGGGTAGGCATGTATCAATTGAAAAATATGAGGGGGGGACCTAATTCCCTCCCAGTGAATGGCCAAGCCCTACAAAAAAATATGTGTTTGTTTTCATGATATTTTGTTTTTGGTAGGTTGATTGTGGAGTTCTTCATTTTTTTTTCTTATAATACTGGTTAAGATTTGAATTTTTTGTTTAGAAAGGCATTGGTTGACCTTAGTTCATGTGATATAATGAACTATGTTCTTGATTCATTCTTACATACAACACAAGGAGTGTTGGGAGAATAGCAGTTGTTTGGAAGGATTTTTGTACGTAACCTGTGCAAATAAACAACCTTGGAAAAGTGATAAAGTTTACGCCTAGTGGTTGGTAAAACCTAAAGAAAAAGATGGTAATATGGAAAGAACCTCATGTACCCTAATACAGAGCGAGAAAATAATTCACCTTAACCATCTCATTTTGCAAATAACAGACGTGCTCCTCTCCCACTCGCTCAGGGAATTCTGTCAAAATAAAATCAATTATATCAAATGAGTGCAAAGTAGGAGAGGGTATGAATATAACTCTGTCAGGGCTATGGAGGCTCATTGGCATCAGAGCAAGGTGTATGATGTTGGGGTAACTCTGTCGGGGCTATGGACGCTCACTGGCAGTGAAACAACACCGTAGAAAGTGAATGATGATAACTAAAAGGCTTGGTGCTAGTGAATGTTTTACTCGACTCTTGTCAAAAGAGGGCATGGGTCATGGTTAAAGGTAAAGAAGGTGGAATAAATATTGAAACCCCACAGGTGGGCCCAGATTCACCAACCAAGGAATTTCAAACACAAGGATAGAAGAGGCTCTGATAAAAAACCAGTAAAGTTCTTAACCATCTTTTGCATTGGTTGAGCGTGAGGTAGGAACAAAGATTATGATTTCACCAAGTAAGTCACCATTTTTGGAGCACTCAACACACCCTAAAAATCCTTATCAAATTTTGTCACTTTTTGGGTACCACTTGTTTTCTTTACTGTCTGACTCAATTTCATTTTGGGAAATGTTTTATCATTTTTTTTTTCGTGACTCTCGTCACCTATTCAAGTTTGTTTGAACTTATGAAACCTCATGACTAAAAGACCTTAACACCTGAATCAAGAATTGGTAGCCAAACACTACACCTAACGCGCTCAGGTTCGGCATCAGAAAGAATTCAAGTAGGTAAAGGAACCACATGGAAAACAACAGTCGTCGAGTGTTGATCCTCATCGGCAGAAGGTAGAAGGCAGTTTTGGTTTACGTAAGTTTTTCTCATAAATGTTCGAGAGATAGTTGACCCCCCTTCAGCATTAGTAAAATATGATAAAGACAAATGTTAACAAAGAACATAAAGAAATCATTGATAGTTGATGCCGGATTGGGTAAAATCTATAAGGATCACAACAAAAATTTCGACCACTATAATTTTATCTTTGATTTTTTATCCCTTATACATTTTCGGCATCGAGACTTTCTCGAGGGAACCGATCTAAGAGAACTTGGGTAGGTTTATTGCCGATCACTGATCCTTGACACTTTTTGGCATCGACAAGCTAGGATTTGGTTTTAGAACTAATATCTTAAGGAAAGTCCCAACTTTGATTAATACGAGTGAATTAAGTCACTAGTCTCGAATGCCACGTGTCTTTACCAGGTAAGAAGGTCATACAGTCTAGTTCTATCTCGAGTCATTTTTGGTTCCCTAGGTCCTAGTCACACTTCATAGTCAGCATTGTATGGTAATATCAATCAGCATTAGAGCTTTGGCAGGAGGATATCAATGAAAATGTTCACAGCACAATCCTGACCCTCGATCCACCAGATGAAAGAGCGAAACGATGGGACATTTTCGGCATTAGATATGATCATATTTTGGACATTTAAGGAACTAGTTAATGTCTGATGCCACATCAGTTTCTACCCCATGCATCGATTAGACAAAAACATTTTGAATTCATCGATAGAACACATTATCACCCGCACCTCTGTCGTCAACCCACAATGAATTTAAGTTCAAAATACTCTAAATATTCGATGGCAGATTTTTTAAAATTTCACTCATAACCTGAATTTAATGGTTGATGTGACACGGTAAGATCTCCCCTGTTTAAATCTCTTGAACCATTGTGAACAAATTCATTCTGTGCATAAGTGAATTCCAAAGCATTAGAAGGAGAAAAGCGAGCAACTCAAAGACTGTACTAACCCTCTTGATTATCAAAAAGAAGGTTTAACAAGATTCAGAGTTGCAGGAAAAATTTTGCGAGAAATCTAACCACCACACGCTCACCGACAAAACCAAAAATGAAATAACTAGAAATAGGAAAAGGTTCTTCTCCGAGAACCAGGAGGTAGTTGGACTATGCCCCCAGGGTGGAGCCTAACGTCAAAATAGCAACAAAGAAATCTTTTATCTAGCCTCCGGCCATTGGGGATACAAAGGAAAGCACTGGATCCAAGGTAGTGCTCCCACACTGGGGGGATCTCTTCAACAAAATTAGACGAGAAGAATACCCAAAGTATATCCCACATAGTGACCCAGACATGAGGGTGCTCGATGACCAGGTGTTCCCCAACATCCGACGGTCATATTTAAACATGGTGGTGAGCAAAACCCTCATTTTCCCCTACATAGAGGTCTTAAAGTGGCTCATCGACCACACGAACAGGAAAAAATTATTGATCAACAATGAGAATGGCGGGTGCATCGGAGTTTTCCTCCCGATAGAAGTCCAAAAATACTATAAGCTCAGTGACCAAGAGGAGTGGCTCAACACAGAATTCATGGTAAATTTTTATGAGTTCCATGACACCAGTCGATTGATGGCATCATGGTCTAAAGAACACAAGAAATTCACTAACCAAAGAAATGGCTAGTATGGAATGATTAATATGAGGGAGTCATACATCTCTTTGATGGCTCTCATCTACCATCTATATGGAGAAAAGGATTTCTCCAATTTTTCTAAAGCATGGATTCCTTTGGCATACACAGTTGCAATTGTCAGGAACAGCTTCAACTGGGGAGCAATAATCTCCAAAAAATTAATCATCTATGTACAACAGGCTCAGGTGCCGAAGGAAGGAAAGAAACCAATTTTCTACATGGCCTTGTACCTACTCGATGTCATGTGTTCAAGGAACGTATTTTCCACCATGAATTTGAGTTGGCATGTTGCAGAGCTCCCAGTCCACGTCTACTTCAGTGTGTTGTGGGAGAATAGGTACAAGAAATATTACGCACTCATCTATGATGAATTCATCGCCCGCATTTATTTTATTCTTTTTAAGAAGGAATTCCAAAGGCTATCGGTGACAACCAAGAAAATGACATCCAAAGTAGGCCATTGGTACTTGGATGAATGCTCAACCTACATCAGGGTGTTTGGATCCACCAAAGCACCACACCTCCTACCAACTCATGTCCCAAACCGGCTCATCATGGGAGAAATATGTTATCAAACTATCCTACAGGGCTCTAATGTCACATTGGTCAAATACAAGAAATGGGCTTTCATACCCTACAATTTCCATGTGGGGTTCTATCTGGTAAAGGATACTACTCAAGCAAAACTATAAGGGTTGAGCCAACTTGAATTTAGGTTCCCAATAGGTCGATTCCGCAAGAACGACCTGAAAGGCTTGGTCCTCCAACATGCTTCGTAAGTATCATCATGTTGGTCATATTCTCACGATACGTTTGAGGACGAAGTCTTCACAGAGAACACCCAAGACTGGGATGAGGTGGTGCAGAGGATGTCCAACCCAAACATGACTAGGTTTGATGCCATGAGCATGGATGAATAGGTGGAAAAAATAGAGCATTTGGCTCAAGAAGCCCTTAGATCCAGGGAAGAAATCAGATCAGTAGAGACAGTAGAGGCACAGAGAAGGGGATTGTTCTTGACAAAAGAGGCACATACAAGGGGATTTCTCTTGATGGTAGAGGAAGAGAGAGTAATTGATTAGTTGCAGAACAACCTAGATCTTATAGAGATGATGAGGGTTCTTGTCGACAACCTAATCAAAATTCAAGGAGGGCCAAGTGACCCAGAGCCAATACAGATTGAAGAAACCATTAGGTCAGATAACCCTAAAGATTCAACACCACAAGTTGGATCCCCAGGGGAAGTTTTGACTTAGCCCAAGGTAGCCAGGACATCAAGGAGAACAAGTGCACCAAATCCCCTGTTCGATCTAATAACCATCTACGATGATGAGGAGAGTTCAGAGGTGTCCCTGGTCACTTTGGTGAAAATCACAGAGGAAACAAAACATGAGAAGGAATCTACCCCGAGTCCCTATGCTCCAAGTCAGAGAAATACACATAATGAGCATGAGGTAGAAAGTGCCTTGGATGTTGAGCCACTCGATATACTTGGAATCCCAATAGACATCTCAAGGGATGAGCTAGGATCGGGAGAATAATGGAAAGAAATTACACAATAGGAAATCAACATCTCGATGGTCGATTACCAAGTAAGTACAGAGCCTTCCCCTGATTCATCAATTTTGACCAATACTTTTCCACCTAATGAGAAACAACCATAGGTCGATCCATAGAGAAATATAGAAGAGGTTTAGGAACCCAGTCTTGAACAGATATACCCATCGAGATTCTGGGAAACATTCTTACTTGGGGAGAGAAACAAATCCTTAAACCTATGGATGAGGTCATCGATATACAAGCCATATCCTATGACCTAAAGAATAAATCCATCTTGAAGAGAACCACTAAGAAAAGGAGACTTACTTTGTACAGTTCCATCCTCATCACCACAGAGGAAAAATTGATTAGCACGGAGCATGCCAAGACGTCTGAGCTTATCGACACAGGAATAGAAATCACAGATGCCACCCTAGATAGAACAAGGAAATACAAAGACAAGTTGGTCACTGCCCTAAAGGAGTTCTAGCATCTATGCCATTTGGTGAAATATTATCAATACTCCATGCAGGCCACTTTGTTATTGAGAAGAGAATTCCAGGATTCCTATAGCAAATTCATGAGTAAGCGGAACCTTTTCACTACAGGGATAGTCAATTTCCAAGAAGATACTCTTATGGTGATGGAAACATGTAGAGACATGGAAATATGGTACAAGAAGGCCCAAGAAGCAGTGAAAATAATTGATTACATCGGCACGGTTTAAAAAGGTCAAGATGCCAAAGAGCACAACATTTGGGTGCTAAGGGACAATGACATCGATTGTATAAGGAAATTGATCGAATATTGGGTGAATATTTCCCAAGAACCTCAGGGAGAAATCCAAGAGAAATGGGGCGATTGCAAAAGGAGCTGGAGAAAGATCAATCGGGTGATGAGATACATCGGTCTCTCAGAATTCGGTGCACCTGAGGACTTTTTCGGCTTGCATGACATAGTCAAACTACATGCAGAACAAGACACATAATGGACAGTGGAGATATAAAAGGTGGAAAACATGGCGCCAAGTCAAGTACAATAGTTCATGGAGCAGATGATCAAGTCTCAGACAGTGTTACAATAGTTAAGTGTTAAAGTAGTCAAGTATCAGGCACAGGCAGTGGAGAGAAAGAAGATCCTTTCAGCCCTGATGCACCAAAACAGATTCTCTTATGCCAACACATGCAAGGAACTCTTCGTCAAATGGTCATTGTATGAGAAGAGTCATCCACTCAAGTGAAACCATTTGATGACTCTTAGAATACTAAGAGATGAAAGAGACATGTGGTGATGTTTTTTTTAACTTAGCTTTCACTTTTGATAGTTATTTTTAGTTAATAATTTGTTATAAATAAGAGGATTGACCTGTTAGAAGGGGTCAATGGTTTTTGCAACGACCCTCATTTTTGGAATTGTAAAGAACTATTTCAGAGCTACCTTAATTGAGAAGTCTTTTTTAGGACTAGAGACAAGTTTATGTTTTACATCAAAGGCATGTGTGATTGGATCATAAGGAGGAATTACTTTTGACATTATCTCATGAATGGATGTTGTAATGAGTAAGAGTTTCTAAATCTATTGATAAGTTAGTTGATTCAATATTTTAATAGTTCTTATCTCTAATGATGGAAAGAAAATCGTGGTGTTAATGTGTGATTAGTGATTAGAGCTAAGGAAACTAATTTTCTTGCCATCATTTTATTTCATGTATGTTTTCTTTCGATAATTGTATCTCAGTCAATAATTGAAATACCAACAAGTTGATGTATTAGTACTAGGTTTGTCATAGGTGTGACAATATTTGTCTCCATGCTTGAGAATGAGGGTTATCCTGAGCTCATCCTTTCTCAATAGTTAATGTTTTCCCCTTTTCTTTTACCCAACTAGTTTATACTAGCACCCATCTTTTACCAGACTCATTTATAAGATAAAATACAAAAAGAGAATGTTCAAACTAAAGGAGGAGTTTTCACGAGAAGATATCATGTAAATCACTAAGTAAAGCCCATCAATTAATTGGTCAGATCGCAATATTTGGAGAACCATTCCACTATTAAACTCTACAGAGTCTAATTGGGCCTTGGTGGTGGGTTTGGTTCCTATTGTTGATTTAAATGGATTTAGTACCCCTCAACACAGTCTTGACGAATTTTTTTTGCAAGCCACTCACCTTGAGAACAGGGGAAAGCATGTTCAAGAAGATCCCACAAAAAAACCTTCCAAATTCACACATAAGAAATTTAAAGGAAGGACAAAACAAACTCCACTGTAAAGAGGGAAGAAGGAAATCCATCTTCCACTCATTGCAAGAAGAATGGTCATGATGATGAACATTTTTGGAAATTACATCTAGAGAAAAGACCAAAACAACTCGGTGGAAAGGGGAATACAAAGACCATTATTACATTGCAACAAGATCTTGGTTTCGATTCAGGAGACAAGGAAAAGATCACAGCGGTTGGAGTACAAGGTGAAGATTCCCTTCATGCTAGTTCAAATTCCAATAATGAATCTCATGATGATGAAAGAAAGAGGAATGAATTATTTCATATAAGAGTTGTATATAAGCAGACTAAGATAGATACATTATTTGATATGGGTTCCCAAGTAAACTTGATATCTAAAGCACTTGTCAAAAAGATGGGTCTTGAAACTAAACCACATCCAAATCCTTATCCTCTTGGTTGGGTATGTGATAAAGAAAAACTTAATGTCACCAACCAATGTAGGGTCATATTTTCTATTGCTTCAAAGTTGATTGATGAAGTGGATTTGGATGTTGTATCACTTGATATATGTGGCATAGTGCTAGGGAGTCCTTATCTTTATGATAGAAAAAGAATTCTTCTTTCATCATGAGAATAAATATCACCTTACTAAATGGGGAGTGAAATATATTGTTAGATCCCATAGCATGAAGGTAAACACAACACCTGTTGGTGCAGGAAAAATGAAGAGACTCATAAACAATAATAAGAGATATGTACTCATGGTCGTAAGGGAAAATGATGTCGGAACATCTGACGCCTTCCAAGGATGTGATCCTTCTCATAAGAAAGAATTAATTGATATTGTTTCTAGGTATGATGACATCTTTCAGTAACTAGACGGATTACCTCCTAAGAGGGTAATCCAACATGAAATACATCTTCAACAAGATTCTCCTCTTCCTAATGTGTGCATGTACAAAATGTTAGTTGTAGAGATGACAAAGATCAAAAAGTAGGTACAAGACTTATTGGATCAAGGAGTCATCAAACCTAGTTCATCTCCTTGTGGTTCTTTGATCGTGATGGTGCCAAAGAAGGATGGCACATGGTGAATGTGTGTCGATTATCGAGCCTTGAACAAAATAACGATGAAAAATCGATACCCTCTTCCTTGTATAGATGATTTATGATCAATTAAAGATTGTTGTTTATTTCACTAAGTTGGATTTGAGTAGTGGATACCATCAGATCAAGGTTGAAGAACAAGATGCATGTAAAATTTCATTTAAAACCAATCAACGATTGTTTGAGTGGTTAGTTATGTCATTTGGGATTTGTAATGCTCGAGAAACCTTCATGTGTGTGATGAATGATGTATTTAGGCGATTCCTAGATGATTTTGTAATTGTATATTTAGACGACATTCATTAGGACATGGGATGAACATGTAAGGCATGTGTTACAAGGAAAATATCTCTATGGCTAGGGGTAAACCACAACAGATGAAAATGACTGTAGAAATCAACTCTAATCTCAAGTATGCTTTATAAGAAAATATGCTATCAAGACAAGATAAAAGACCTACCTCATCTAAAATTTTGATGAAGTCCATCATTGAGCACTTGACTCAAAGAAATACACCTACAACTAGTCCTCAAAAACCAAGAAACTCAATCATATGGTGATAATATATAATGTTAGCACATTCAATAGCATAATCCATCAATATTCATAACAAATACACCCATGGAATAAAAAAACAAATATTTGCAAGATATTAATTGGACGAGAAAAGAGTATTTCTATTAAAATGTAATTAGCAGAAGTGAATGAATTACAAAATTCAATGTCGGCATGGTTCGGAACCGAGAAACTAAGTTCCTTCCAGCTGGTCCTCCACCACTTCAATCCTCCACCAAAGGCAAGCTCATATAAGAAAAAAAATGAGGTTCTCAATCAAGTAGGGAGGAGCTTGGGTGTTGAACAATGTGTTCATAATTAAAAGGACAAAGGGATGCAGACTCAATATGAAGTGAATAATTTCTCCAGAGTAACTTTGCTCTCAAAGTTTAATTCTTCTCCACTTTTCCATAGCTCAGATTCATCCTTTTTGTATCCTTCAAGTGA
Source organism: Picea abies (assembly GCA_900067695.1). Classification (NCBI taxonomy): domain Eukaryota; kingdom Viridiplantae; phylum Streptophyta; class Pinopsida; order Pinales; family Pinaceae; genus Picea; species Picea abies. The sequence continues at coordinate 3,824 of CBVK0100189906.1, read as the reverse complement.
AACCGAAGTGTCGAATCGAAACATTTCTAGTATGTGGAAGGTCAAGGATCATTGATCTCGTGATGTGACATGGAAACCCAACAACATTTTTTAATTTTGGGCACAAATCCCGATGTACACGGGATGTAGTGGTGCAACCTACATATACGCATGTTGTACTATAGGTAGGGCACATATATGTGGAAAAATAATGTTTTTAGCTCTGGGATTTGCAAAAAGGAACTTCAATTCTGCATAGGTAAATGGAAAAAGTCTCGTTGTGAAATTTTGTATAGGGTGAGACAAATCTTGCTATAACAACATATAAGGAAAGTATTGGATACTTTGCAAAGGGAAAATTTGTATGTAAAATTGTCCAAATGTGAATTTGGCAAGACTCCATTAGTTTACTTAGGTCATAATGTAGGAGGAGGACAATTGAAAATTGATCCTTCCAAGGTTGACATAATTGTAAATTGTCATGATCCCACAACTGTAATTGAAACACAGAGATTCTTGGGTGGAGTTCAGTATTGGAGGAGATTCATAGAAAAATTATCTTTCATTTCAACCCCTTTGCATGCCTTAACCAGTGTGAAAAACACTTTTCAGTGGGGAGGAAATTAAAAAAAATCCTTTGACACTTTGAAGGAAAATATCAGTACCACACTAGTATCAACACTATTGAATCTTCAGTAGCTTTTACAGATCGAGACAGATTCCAGCGAATATGCCATGGGTGCAATATTGATGCAATATTGGAAGCCTATCTATTACCACTCTGAAACTTTTAACCAAGTTGTTGTTAACTATCCTACGTATGATAAAGAGTTGTATGCATTAGTTCAAAGTGTAAAGAAATTAAAGAATTACTTGTTAGGGAAGGAAACAATCATACGTACAAATCATCATCCCTTATAGTATGTCCAAGCACAAACCAAAATGCAACAATATTGGCATTACAGGTGGATGGGTTTTCTTCAACAGTTTCATTTGGTAATCAAATACAAAAAGGGTACAAGTAACAAGGTAGTCGATATGCTTTCTAGACCTCTTATTGTTTCTTCTATTATTTTGAAGAATGCTTCTTTATCTCATGATAGTTATGTAGAATAGTATGTTGTTGATGAATATTTTAAAGAGTTATTTGAAAAGATAACCCATGGTGCACAAGTAGAGAACTATTTTCTGCAGGGAAAACTATTCTACCATCTTGGAAAGTTGTGTATTCCTACAAGTGAAGGAGTCCATGTAATATGGGAAGCTCACACTTCTCTTGTGTCTGGGAATTTTGGGGTAGGAAAAACTATGGCTCATCTACAAAGTTTTTGTTACTAGCCTCACATGAAATAAATTGTAACTAAATATGTAAAGGGGTGTGTGATGTGTTCTACTTGTATGCCCACTAATAGAAAATTGGGGCTATACTCACCACTTCCTGTTCCATCCCATCCATGGGAGAGTATCTCCATGAATTTTGTAGGGGGTTTACCAATGTCGAAAAGGGGTCATGAATATTTTTATGTAGTAGTGGATAGGTTTAGCAAGATGTGTATCTTGATGCCATGTAAAAAGCAGATCATTGTTGAGCAGACTACTAATCTCTTATTTATATATGTTTGGGTTCACTTTGGATTACCCACATCCATCATCTCAGATAGAGATACTCAATTCCTTGGAGATTTTTGGAAAAATTTGTGGAGGATGATGGACACCAAGTTGAAGAGGAGCACTTCTTTCCATCCACAGACCAACGAACATACAGCAGTTGTTAACCGAACAGTGGTACTTTTTCTTCGAGGCTACTATAGCAGGCATCCTAAGTTGTGGGATGAACAGATACCCTATGTAAAACATGCTTACAATTGATCCTTACATTCCTCCAGTGCATGGGGGGAAGGACCAGGGCGTGCGACAGTACAGTCAGGCATAGATATTGAGATAGATTTTGTTAATTTATTCCAGGTTGTAGGAATAGAAAGCGAGACAAAATTTCTCTTGGGCCTAAAAGTGCCAGACTCAGATCGAGGCTTGGAGACAGTGATTTTTGGGTAATTCGATGCCACGAATTCAGTGGTGTTGATTATTTTCTGATCTGAGAAAATCTTCTGCAGTTTAACTCCAGAATGAGGTATATGTATGTATCTTTCCAAATTCTTTTGTTGAGTCAATAAAAAGGCATACCCATTTGAGAGCAGGACTCGAAGACGTAGTCCACCAGGTACAAACTCTGTTATCAAGCTTTTTTTGTTCATATATGATGCATATGTCTCTTTATCATTGAGATTTCCTTATTTATGGTGCATTTCACTCATTTAATACAATTCTTTAATAAGTCACATCAATGAAAAGATCCCCGATCACTGCTATTGTGTGCATCTCCACAAAAGAAAACGTATTTTTATGATTAATGTAAATATTAACTACAATATCACTTTCCCATGATACATCATCAAATGGGGCACATGTGGAAGTAGTGAACCATGTTCTTTACTGAAGTAAGGAAGACAAGATCACACCCAACATCTTTCTAATAGACTCAAAGGATTCTCTTGGTAATGGCTTAGTAAAAATATTTTCAATCTACTCTTTGGAAGGAACATAATCTAATTTAACCACCTAATCAAAAACTTGTTCTCTGAGAAACTGATATTTGATTGGGATATGCTTAGTCTTAAAGTGTTGAACATGCTTTTTATAGATATTGATAGCACTTGTATTGTCACACATGATAGTGATAGTTTGATTACAAGTAACTTGAATATCCTTGAGATTGTTTATTATCCACAATACTTGAGTACTTCAAGATGTTGCATCTATATATTCATCTTCAGCTATAGAAAGGGAAATGGAATTTTGTTTCTTATTGATCTAGGACACTAAAAAACTAACAAGGAAGAATGCACCTCCACTAGTGTTTTTTATTTCATCAATGCTCCCTACCTAGTTTGCATCTGTATAATCTATGAGAACAATGTATGTGTCTTTTCTATACCATGATCCATAATCAACAATCTCTTTCAAATATCTAAATATTTTTTTAACCAAAAGGACATGAGTTTCCTTAGGATTATATTGAAACCTTCCTACCAAACCAAATTCTTGCATGATGTCAGGCCTTGAAGCTATGGGATAGAGTAAACTCCCTATCATAGACTTGTACATGGTTTGATTTATTTATGGAGCATCGTCATTGTTATCACTAAAATTTTGTTTGCAACATTGCACGCAAATGGTTACAGAAATACAACATTGCCAACAACTATTAGTTCACCTACAGCACCAAAATGCATTTTCAAAAGGCAAAAACTATACAAACTGGTCAAAAATTGACATGTGAAACTCACTAAAGGAAGCGCACGCACAGTGTGTGGACCAAATAAGCTTGTAGAGTGCACAATGCGCCATATGCACGACTGTGTACGATAAAAGTCATGCACTCTTGTGAATGGTGCATTTATGGTTCTTATTGGCCCCCCAACCACTTATGGACCAGCTCCTAGCTTGATTTGACCTTCATATATGAGAAAAATCTAAATGGGGGGCTATTCAAGGACCAAAGGGTGCCCTAAAGGGCCCCTTGTTCACACTAAGAATGAGTTGAATATTTCCTTGAAGAAATGTTATAAATGGAGGCCATGGGTGCACTAAGAAACCAAGATATTCATAGTATTGTTATGATGCCTCAATTATCCCTTGAGAATCCTCTTTTCTCCTAGGAGTGTTCTAGCATCATTGCAATAGGCCCTTCCACTCACCTCTTGAGGGAATAGCCATTGATTTTCTTCATAATTTTCCACTTTTCTTCCATTGTAAGAAGAGATCTCCATTAGGGAACTCAAGAG
>CBVK0100189905.1:0-13724 GCA_900067695.1 Picea abies | reverse complement strand
CCGAGATCTACACTCTTTCCCTACACGACGCTCTTCCGATCTCACATCATGAAGTTTTGGATTTCCCTAGAATGATTGATAATCTTGAAAGAATGAATATGGAACACATAGACCCTAAGAAAGGTCAAGAAACCGAGACCATGGCAAAACCCCAGAAGGAATTTGAGATTGTACTATTACATATGAAAGAAACCCTGAATGACCACAAAGATACTAATCTATCAGATATCTTAAAAGAGAAAAAGAAAATAAAAGTAAGAATATGAAACTTCGACATTGACTATACTTTGGATGAAGAAACATAGGTGAATATCATGACAGAAAAAACTTGGGAAATTTTAGGAAAGCCTGCTATGATTCCTTCATTGGGAGGAATAGGATTATTTAGAGGAAATCTAATAACCCTGTGTGGAAGACTTACCCAGATATCTATGAGTGCTCATGGAATTTCGACATAGGAATATTTTGAGGTTGTTAAATTTATTGAGAACAACACACCATTTTCTATATTACTGGGAAAACCTTGGATTGAAAGGGATCATGCCAGAAGGAAAGAAGAAGAAGTCTTAGAGAAGAAAAAGCAAGAATTAAAATATTTCATGACTAGGAGGATCACACACTTGATTGCAGAATAGGAGAACATATCGAAACCATTTAAAACCAGAGACTTGGATGTCAAAGTTGAAAGAACACAAGAAGACCCACATAAGACTAAAGCACCTACCCCTGATAGAGAGGAAGCATTGCCCTTGAATCCTAGGAAAGAATCTCAACAACGCGAAGTTACTATGCCAAGAGGAGATAAGAATAAGAATGGAAAGAGGAATACTGAGACGAAGTTCACTGGAAAGAAGGATAGAAAACTAAGTAAGAAGAGATGAAAGATCAAAAAGTTACAGAAGGTTCCAGAGGAAACTTTGTAGAAGGAAAATTTACAAAACTGGAACTTCACCAAGATATCAGAACAACGTCACATGGAACTTCACCATGGCGAGGCAATATAGCCATTGGAAATAGTATAACCATTAGACCGTTGCCCCGAATGGTTAGAATGACATTTATGGTAAAAAATATCGCCATCAGATCGTTGGGGCCCTTCCGTAACGAACATAGATGAATTAATGAAGGCTTCTCGCCTGTTCGAGAGATCCGTTGCCTAGTTATATACTTATTCTGTCGAACCTTGCACCGAGAACAATTTTTCCAACCGTGATTACCTGATCCCACAGATTAGTTGATTTCATGCAGTGATCATCAAGCCATCGCCATCCATCCCATTGCATTAAGTAGTTATTCTTCAAACCTGAGATATTCAACCACGAGCATGTATGTCCGAAGAAATTAGCACAGTCGAAGAGTCTTTGAAGGAGGTACTCATCGACCTCATGACTGAAAGAGTAATTTCTATGTCTATGGGTGTACAAGCATCATTGACGAGAGGAGTAAAAGCCTCTCCGTCGACTGCTCGTGGATCCGGACCATCTCGAGTCATCACAGAAAAGAGAACCAAGCACATAGATGACCTAGCAAATGCGAAGCTAATCCCAACCATATTACCCGACTACATCTTGCCTCTGGCCGACGCGGTGAGTCGTGATAGTGTGCCGAGAGATTTTGAGTACACCATGGTTACTGCGTACCTCCTGAAGGGGATAGGCATAGTTCGAGCGCAGTAGGACAAGATCTCAACGTTGAAGTTCAACGACTTCAACTTAGGAGACTGCAAGAACCATAGTATGCTCACCCTATATAAATACTTGACCAGGACAAAGGGGAAGAACTAGAAGATAATCCCCCAGCAGTGGATGATGAACCTTGCGCAGTCCAACCTGTTGAATGTAATGAAAATCCCACACTTTGGAAGGCACCAGGAAGTTATCGCGTGTGCCAAGCTCCTACTTTCATGTTACCGTGGAGGATACTTATGGCTAGACCATTGTATCACAGTCAATTCAATGCTGATCCATAGGATCATCGTATTAAGTATGCAAGGACCCGACCCATAGGACTTCTATCCAGGGAAAGCCACAAATCACGCACTATCCTAGAAGATCAAGGATACATACGATGATGTTGAGAAGGGGATGCGAGGCTACAATGTAGCCTCCATACAGAATGACGTAGTGCACCTAGCATGCCAATTAATCATAGGAAAGATAGTAAGGAAGAACAGACCCACGCAGGTCATAGGCTTTGTCATTGACCTCGCAGGGAAATGCGTGGAAGGCATACATATGAACTGGGTGAAGTACCTAGTTAATCAACTGGAATTAGACTACCGCGAAGCACAGGATTAGCGCTATGAGTTCCAATTTAGATGGCTCCTGATCCTCATTGTGTTTATTGCTTGGGAGATGATGGAAGGTGTGACCTTCCCGGACATTGAGCCATTCGAGCCGCTTGCTGCGAAGTTTGCCACACTTTGGTACTCAAGTGACATGGGAAAATAGTGGCAGTCGAGCGCAGTCTTTCACACATACTATCTCTAGCTGAAGAGGGCTATCGAAGCTAAACCTCGCATGACACCGAACACCCTACAGTGGTTCCGACCCCTCATGAAGTTCCGCACAGATAGGCACTTCATCTATATCACTGCGCGAGCCGACAAGCATAAGGAGGAGCTTCAGTCGTACTACAAGCTCACAGAAGAGGACCTCGTGGAGATAACTAAGGACTAGTCAACATACTTCCTTATCCCCGTCGACCCTACAAAGATGTCCGATCATGAACTTGACAACCCAGAGGCCGCTCACAAAGAACATGACACACTTGGAACCAGCAGAAGGAAGAAGACTGAAGAAGTCCAAGACTTAAGCAACACCTTAGAAAAGACTTCTTTAGTATCACTTGGCCGAGAGGGTGATGACGAAGTAGAAGAGATAAATGACAAAGAAGATGAACAGAAGCAAGGAAAAGTAACACTGCCTAGAGATGAGGCCGATCCCTTGAAGAAGAGGAAGGTTTCTCCCCTGAAACCCTCTTCTTGAAAGAAATCCAGATCCACCTTGACCAATATGCAAACTGTGCTCACTGTCGATGACTTTGACTTCATCATCGTAGTTGTAAATGATGCCTCGCAGGTGTTGGGTTATGAAAAAGGTATAAATATCTTCCTTTTTTCCACAGTTCATGATATGATTTTGATTGATTCTTTAGATAGTTAGGGATAGATAGGAAAGAGTATGATTAATATGTCTCTTAGGGTTGTTATTAAAGTTTTATTAAATAGATTCTAATTTATGATTGGAATGGTTTGATTTTGTTGCAGAATTGAATAAATAACTGTCAAAGATAACCAAAGAGATTTTGGCTATGCGCAAGCTATTAAAGGTTGAAGACTTTTTAGGCGCAAAGCAGTTCTAAGATAATGCATTTTCTATATTGTAATTTTATAATAATAAATCAATCTTGAGGATCTTTCGATCCTCAGGATAGCTTGATTTACCCAAACTATTGTAATATATAAGAGGGTAATAGATCCATAAAAAAAGAGGAAAAAACACATTCAAGTAATTAGATTCAGAATTGTTCTGCGTAAGCAGTTTTTGTAAATGTTTTACCAGCCATGGAATCAATGAAATTTTTGAGTGTTTTTATCATTTCTGTGCTCTTAGTTTCTCGTAGCAGTACTTCTGAAGACTGAGGGCCCAGTCTGAAGGAGCTACTGTCTCATTCTGTAATTGTATCAGTTCGAAGTTTGATTTCCATTTTATGATTCAGATCTCTTTTACAATAGTCAAGGATAAATGCATAAGTGTGTTAATGAATTTATGATTGGTTGCGTATAGAAGACATACATTTCCATTAGTTATTAATGATTACTGTTATGATTTCCATTTCTGAAGTTATTTCTTGATAGTTCCTCACATTTTCATCCACGTTGTTCCTTTTCCTTAGATTTACGATTGCTGCTCCTTTTGGTTAAAGTTACAATAGTTGTTCCTTTCGGTTAAAGTTACAATAGTTGTTCCTTTCAACAAAGTTACATTATTAGATATTGTTTTCGGGATTAACTGCATAGCATAAGTCATTAATCTATGACCCATATCCATGAGTATTAGTTGCAACTGACCAATAATTCTCATGATTTGAATAGTCCACTTAGCACTCATTGCATCGGGTGATGCTCACAGGGGGGAAGAAGTGGGATTGAAACCAACGAAATGAAACGCATAGCATCAATCATCACTTCCAGGGCTTGCACCCGGTAACCAAGACTTCCCAGGTGGTCACCCATCCCAAGATGCCTCTGGCTCAAGCGTGCTTAACTGTGGAGTTTTCCCCACAATCAAGCCCACTTAGCTTGCTACCCCATTTGAAAAACCTTAGCAAGTATTGTGCCTTATGAACTACCCAGTTAGAACTCCCTTCACTCTTATTATTTAAGCATATAGGGGCTTTCGCAGTGCAAGATATTAGATATTGTTTTCGGGATTAACTGTGTAGTGTAAGTCATTAATCTATGACCCATATCCATGAGTATTAGTCGCAACTGACCAATATTTCTCATGATTTGAATAGTCCACTTAGCACTCATTGCATCGGGTGATGCTCACAGGGGTGAAGAAGTGGGATTGAAACCAACAAAATGAATCGCATAGCATCAATCATCACTTCCGGGGCTTGCACCCGGTAACCAAGACTTCCCAGGTGGTCACCCATCCCAAGACGCCTCTGGCTCAAGCGTGCTTAACTGTGGAGTTTTCCCCACAATCAAGCCCACTTAGCTTGCTACCCCATTTGCAAAACCTTAGCAAGTATTGTACCTTATGAACTACCCAGTTAGAGCTCCCTTCACTCTTATTATTTAAGCATATAGGGGCTTTCGTAGTGCAAGATATTAGATATTGTTTTCAGGATTAACTGCGTAGCGTAAGTCATTAATCTATGACCCATATCCATGAGTATTAGTCGCAACTAACCAATAATTCTCATGATTTGAATAGTCCACTTAGCACTCATTGCATTGGGTGATTCTCACAGGGGTGAAGAAGTGGGATTGAAACCAACGAAATGAGTCACATAGCATCAATCATCACTTCCAGGGCTTGCACCCGGTAACCAAGACTTCCCAGGTGGTCACCCATCCCAAGACACCTCTGGCTCAAGCGCGCTTAATTGTGGAGTTTTCCCCACAATCAAGCCCACTTAGCTTGCTACCCCATTTGCAAAACCTTAGCAAGTATTGTGCCTTATGAACTACCCAGTTAGAGCTCCCTTCACTCTTATTATTTAAGCATATAGGGGCTTTCGCAGTGCAAGATATTAGATATTGTTTTCGGGATTAACTGTGTAGCGTAAGTCATTAATCTATGACCCATATCCATGAGTATTAGTCGCAACTGACCAATAAAGTTATTAGCTAATGTAACTGCAGATTTTGTTGCCCCTATAAAGTTACATTAGCTGTCCCTTCTGATTAGATTATAATTGTTGTTTCTTTTTGCAGATAGAGTAATTTGTCATTTCCTTTCCAACAATCATAATTCATAATTGATAGTTAATTTTGCAAGTCCTTAGTTAGATTCAATTACTCCTTTCTAGATTAGTGAATTCAATAGATTAATTAGTTCCTTTCCATTTCACAACATCTTAGTAATCAAATTTCAATTCCATTTAGTTCTTAGAATCTTTGGTGAACGTTTGAGGAACTTGATTGTTAATGAACTTAGATTTGGTTTAGCTACACGATTTTAGGCTACATGCATAAACTTTGCTGATATTCTTGAGATAAAAGACGAATCTCCGGGTTGATAAATTAATGTTAAACTAAGGTTGTTTTTAAGACATCTTTAGACACCGTTGCCAGGGAGAATGTAAAAGGTAGCATAAGTTGTGTCTCTGGAGGACCAGGTATTGAAGACGAAAGGTAAGAACCTACACAGGTAATAAGTAAAATGCTTATGCCAACACTTACCTCTAGTTGACACTTAAGAGGCTTCGTAGGTGTTTTCTTTTGTTGTTGTGTGAAGTGTGTATGACTAGAAAAAAGGATCTTGAAAAACCAAAACCCCCACCAAAAATTACCAAAACCCAGGGTTCGGTGATCCCTAGAAGAAGCACTTTCATAGACGAAATCATAAAAAAGGGTGAATCTCAAGCTTCGGTTAGACCTAGGAAAGGACCGACACGAATCTCTCAGGCAGTAGTTTCACCAACTACGGCCCACGCTCAGATTCATAGCAATTCTGAAGGGACCGAGTAGATTTTTCAGAATACAGATCTCCCATCGCTCAACCCCTTAGAAGAGTGAAGATCTAATAATCTGAAGGAGGGAATAGGAGAAACTAGTGGGGTTTCCAAGGCATACCCACCACCACCACCACCTAATCCTGAGTATCTTGCGAAAGAAGAAGGCATATCCGAAATCCCAGATAAAGGGAGTGCAGTCAAATTCCTTGGAAGACCAAATAATCAACAATTTCAAATAGAATACCTGGATTAAGAACCTCCTGAAAATTTTTGGCACATTTTCGAGAAAATGGCACAAGCAAATCAACAACAACCCCGGACCTCCACGATGGAGTATCCAATAGTTGATCCAATTGCTAATGCCCCCATGAAAGCAATCCCCTTACAAAACCTACCAACCTTCCATGGAATGATTTCAGAAGACCTAGATGCATTCCTATTTGAATTTGATGTCCTATGTAGAGGGTGTTAGCACTCTGTAATTTGCCCAAGGCTGCAGAGGCAGTCACAGAGGCAACATTAAAACTGCTTTGAGTCAGGGATCTATCCCTCCAAGACTCAGAAAGGGATCTCTCTGTCTGATATAACTTTGTTTGAATAGATATTAGGCTAGCTATGCAGAATATAGGATTTGTTTGAAAGAATTGGGTATAGGCAGAGAAGAGAAACCATGGGCTATGGAGTCACTGAAATGAACGATCAAAAATCCATGTCAATAGGATAATATTTGCAGGGCAAGGTAGATAACTCACTGTATCCTTTAATTTAAATGAAATGGGTGAGACGAAACATGTCAATAAATCCAATTAAACACAGAGAAACTAAGAATTCTGAGTTTAATCTTCAGTGGAAAACATAAAAAACTATACCAAGCCAGAGATAGAGGGTGCATTAAAACCAATTCTGTTCTTAATCTTCTTGGAATAATTCAAAGGAAGACATTAATTATGATAACAGAGAAACAAATTTACACAGAGGGATGCACATCACCAGTCGAAATAGTCACAAGAATCCTGCAACATAGCACTGTATTGTTGAATTGATGAAAAACACAGAAAGCTCAATGAGTTGTTTTACAAAATTTTAATCATGGTCCTCAACTGATCAACCCCCTTTAGATAAAAATCATCTCAATAAATAGGAGAGATCTCCCCATAAGTTTCAGAATTTGGATTCAACCTCCTCGGCCAAAAATAACCACAAATACCCAAAAATCCTGAACTGTCCGCCATGAAAGACAGGCCGGATTTCTGTGAAAAAGGGGTCCGAACAGACATCTGTTTCTCTTCAACGCTGACACCTGGGAAAAAAATGAAGGAGGTTATTTTATATGGGCATGTTATTGAAAAAAACCTCCTTCATTTTCTCTAAATTCGCCTCCAGCTGGCCGTAACAGCTCCCACAAAATCAGGACTGTAACAAAAAAATTGAAAAACTGGAAAAAAGGGCCTCGAAGATGGCTTCGATTCTCCTTGCTCGTGGCACCTGTGAAAAAACTGAGAGAGGTTTTTGTTCTTCATCCCGTTACAAAGAAACAAATCTCTATGTTTCTTAAAATTCGCTTTCATTCGCCTGGGATCGTCTTCGGTAGATGATATGCTGAACAGGCAAAAAATGATGAATTTTGGGAAAAACGGTTTTTTTGGGATAGGTGGTATTCCAGACCCCCTGAGGTGGTAAGTGGTTTTAAAGGGGGGGGGTCTGCTGGAATGTGAAGGTGACACTTGTCCAGGGGGTGGTAATGGAAAACAACCATTCTGGACCCCCCCTCTCATTAAACATCGGATGGTGAGGGGGGGGTCCAGAAAGTTTAACAACCGTTTGATTAATATGTGATGTGATAAATGTACGAGAGTTTTGGGTGGGTAGACTTAGGGTAGTGTCAGTTTTTGTTTTTAATTTTTTGGTTTTTTTTTTTTAATATTATTTTTATTACATGTTTTGTTTACGTTTTTGTTTTGTTATTTTATGTTTTTTGTTGTTTATTGTTTTGTGTTTGATTTTTGTTATATTTTAATTATATGTTTTGATATGTATGTTTATTATAATTTGTATTATATTTTAATTTCTTTATTATTATATTTTTTTTGTTATATATTTTATTTTGTTTTGTTTTTTTATGTTTTTTATTTTTAATATTTGTTTTATTTAATATTAATTAATAAAAAACTAACCTAGTTACTATACTAACTTAACTATTAATTAATTAATTATTAACTTAGCCTAGTTTAACTACACTAATTTTATTGTTAACCCTTATTTAATCTGTTATTCCTTTTACCCTAAGCTTGGTTTATGCATGGATGGGTGGTCGAGCGGGATGTAGTCGATTGGACAAAGAACAAGGGGGTGAGGGCGCAGCAGTGGATGAAGGATGTGGAAGAGGTGATGGGATCGAGAAAAAAGGATGGATGAAACATTGGGATAGGACCCACCAAAGAAAAATGCCTCATTCCGGACCCCACCCCCCCCAATCGTTAAAGGCAGAATGGTCAGGGGGGTCCGGAATTCAATCTCAACTGTAGATCTATGCGCCGACCTCTCAGCTGTTTAGATGCACACCTTCTTTATACCTAATTCCGGACCCCCCCTGCCGTTAAAGGTAGAACGGTCGGGGGTGTTCGGAAAATCTTGTGAATCGTAGATCTCAGTGCCAACCTCTCAACCGTTCATTTATGCGATGTCTTTACTCTGTGAGTGCAAAGTCATATTTTCTCCAAAACCTAGGATAAGTGCATTATGTGGATTTTGTGCACTGCTTCCCTTTATTTTGTCTCCATGGGGTTAGGAAAAACCACTCAGTGTCAACAACCATGAATTTTCTTTTCTTTTCCTTTCCTTGAAAATAATTTGCAGAAATGAAATATTATTTGCAAGCCAAAATACATGCGGAGTGAAAATTTTCCAGTCAACAGATGATCCTATGAATTATAGGGTTATAACAATGGCTCCACCTGGGGATGGCAGCTCTTTTCGGAGGTGTCAAGAACCACGGACCTATGAACATGCAGACTGGTGCTTTATCCATTGGGTTGATCCCAAAATCTTATTCTGCAACCTGTACCTGTTTTGATCTTGCAACTGAAACCAAATCAAATGAACACTGCTGAAAAAGAGATGCTCAAAATGCTGAGCTTATTCACATTCTCCTACCTACCCTATGCTACTGATAATTTTGTTAAATCAAATAATACAAAAATTCCAATGAATCCAATCAAGTAGCTGCCGAGACCAGTTGACTGCTTGACTGCTTGTTTGCACAGTAAAAAAGGCAGCCTGACCCTTTGCCCATAGATTCAAAATTGCAAAGTCTAATGGCCGCTGCTGAAAACATGATTGATCTTTACAACAGAGACCTTGACAATCTTGAAGAACAAAAGTAATGCCAGAGATAGATTGAGGCTCTGTAGTGAAAAATTTCTCCATATAGGTGGCTATAGGATCAAGGTATAAATAACCCGTTTCTTGATTTTTACATTCATCCAAGTGAGTAACATGCTCTGGCACCGTACCTATGCTATTTGCATCCTCATGCACTTCCAGACATGGCTGCAACTTTTCTGATGGGTTTTGAAATGTGACTTCTGCTGAAAAAGGCAATGACACTGACTGCCTCTTCATATCAATATCATAACAACTTTTTATCCCATAGTTGGATGATGGAAAAAGATTTTGACAACACAAGTCATCCAACACATCTGATATTGGATCCTGTAGAAAATGAAATGACTACTATATTGGTTCTACTGAAACTTCTTGATTTTCTGTGTATTTATCCTTTAGCATATACTCAAGATTCTTCTTCAAAATTTGAAATGAATTAAAGCACAATGGTACAGAGTTATTTTGGATTAACTCATAATTTGTCTCAGGCTTTAAGCTTTCATTTGGAATTTGAGAATTAGAGTAGGTAAAGTGCTGATATTCTGGGTTTAGAACAACCTCCACATCAACACTAACATCTTCACCTAGTTGATCAGAACATTCTTCCTCTTTACCAATGCCAACTTGTTTACAATTTCCTCTAAAAAATTGAAAAGAAGAGAGACATAAGGGCAAAGATCTTTCCCTTACTTTGAAATTTTCTACCTCTTCCTCCTCACTATCAAGACTGTTGTGCAAGGGATGATTGTCATATCTGAACTGTAAATGATCTTTTTCCTCCCATTCATATGTGGCTGATTTCTTTGAACAATCCACCTCTATTTCAACCTCATGATCATCATCATACTGATCATACTTGGGTAGATTATCCAAGTAGGGAATGCCATCAAACATGCACATCATATCAGCTGGTTGTTCCTCTACAAGTTGAGATGGAGCTTCATCTTTGACTGTGTTGTGAATTGAATACATGAAAGAATCATTATCCAAACCATGGTACCAAGGATGAACAGAAAAATGTTCGGGAATAGTGACCTTTTCTTTCTCTGAAATCAATGGAACATGATGTCTTTGGACAATAAGCTCATCTTTTCTATTGATCCTCTGCATCATCTCTTCCATGACACTGGCCAAAATGTCCAGTTTAGCTTCTGATGACTTTAGCTGCTCCTGTTCTTTGTTCTTTACCTTTGACCTTTTGATCAACAAGCTGGCCTCCACATCAACTGCAATGTTCTGCATTTATTCAAGGCTTGCAATGTTCCTTTCTCTTAATTGGAAAGCCATCTCAAGATCGAAGGCATCTGGGAAATGCAAGTGTGCTGATCCTGGGGGTGGTCTTATATCAGCAGGCACTGCATGATATATCTTATTGAACCTTGCTGAAAATTGTTGTACTGTTTCCCCTGGATGCCTTTTCAAATGGTCATATTCTTCTAGGATGAGAAAGAAATTTCTCATGATCACCCACCTATCTAAGAAAACTTGCATGAATTGATGAAAATTTCTGATGCTTGCAGCTGGGAGGTTTTTAAACTAATTTTTAACTTTTCCTTACAAAGACAAGGCGAACATCTTGATATAGACATCGTCATATTCAACCTCATAAAGGTCAAGAAAATCTTCAAACCTCTGGATGTGTTTTTCAACAATAATATTGGCATTCTCTCCATCAAACCTGGGCAGATTATTGGTGTAATTTGCAGGGAGGTCATGGAGGATAGCAGGCAAATCTAGGGGCTTGTATCTGTCTGGGATTTTGGAAGGTACAAAAGGTGAAGCAAGAGGCTTACAACCATTCATAGGTTTAGCAAGAGTAGGAGATAAAGCAGGAGGCTTATGTCTCACTAGTATTTCTACAGGTGCATCTGGGATGTGCACATGTGTATGAGTATGTACATAATATACAATTTGGGGTTAAGTGTCTTGAGGCTCTTTAGGTTGAAAATGGTCATCCTGAATTTCCACAATATACTCTAGACCAGGATCATGATAAGAAAGAAAGTAATTGCAGATGAAACCAATAATATCATGAATACAATTTGAGCTTGAGTACCTGGTCTTTCTAGGCTGCTTGGCCATGCTTTAGGTTCTTCCTCCAGTGGAGTCTTTGAGTTGGCACCCTCTAGAGATGATTTGCAGCCGCCAGGTGAATGATCTCAGCCTTCTTGTGTTTGGTCACTGTACACCATCAGTGATCAGATCTGGAGCTTTGAATTGTACTACTGGGGAAGTTCCCCAGTACGGTCGCCATTCTGTTAGCACTCTATAATTTGCCCAAGGCCGCGGAGGCAGTCACAGAGGCAACATCAAAACCGCTTCGAGTCAGGGATCTAGACCTCTAAGACTCAGAGAGGGATCTCTTTGTCTGATATAACTTTGTTTGAATAGATATTAGGCTAGCTATGCAGAATATAGGATTTGTTTGTAAGAATTGGGTATAGGCAGAGAAGAGAAACCATGGGCTATGGAGTCACTGAAACGAATGATCAAAAATCCATGTCAACAGGATAATATTTGTAGGACAAGTTAGACAATTCACTGGATCCTTTAATTTAAATGAAATGGGTGAGACGAAACAGGTCAAGAAATCCAATTAAACACAGAGAAACTAAGAATTCTGAGTTTAATCTTCAGTGGAAAACATAAAAAACTATACCAAGCCAGAGACAGAGGGTGCATTAAAACCAATTCTGTTCTTAATCTTCTTGGAATAATTTAGAGGAAGACATTAATTATGATAACAAAGAAACAAATTTACACAGAGGGATGCACATCACCAGTCGAAATAGTCACAAGAATCCTACAACATAGCACTGTATTATTGAATTGATGAAAAACACAGAAAGCTCAGTGAGCTGTTTTAAAAAATTTTAATCATGGTCCTCGACTGATCAACCTCCTTTACATTAAAATCATCTCAATAAATAGGATATATCTCCCCATAAGTTTCGGAAGTTGGATTCAACCGCTTCGGCCAAAAATAAACACAAATCCCCAAAAATCCCGAACTGTCCGCCATGAAAGACGAGTCGGATTTCTGTGAAAAAGGGGTCCGAACAGACATCTATTTCTCTTCAATTCTAACACCTGGGGAAAAACTGAAGGAGGTTATTGTATATGAGCATGTTCTTGACAAAAACCTCCTTCGGTTTCACTAAATTCGCCTCCAGCTGGCTGTAACAGTTCCTGTAAAATCAGGACTGTAACAGAAAAATGAAAAATGGGAAAAAAGGGCCTCAAAGATGGCTTTGATTCTCCATGCTTGTGGCACCTGTGAAAAAACTGAGAGAGGGTTTTGTTCTTCATCCCGTTACAGAGAAAATTGTCTCTCAGTTTCTTAAAATTCGCTTTCGTTCACCCGAAATCGGCTTCAGAAGATGACATGATGAACATGCAAAAATGGATGAATTTTGGGAAAAGCAATTTTTTTGGGATAGGTGGTATTCCGGACCCCCCTGAGGTGGTAAGTGCTTTTAAGGGGGGGGTCCGTTGGCATGTGAAGGTGACACCTGTCTAGGGGGTGGTAATGGAAAACAACCATTCCGGACCCCCCCCTCTTGTTAAACATCGGATGGTGAGGGGGGCTCCAGAAATTTTAACAACCGTTTGATTAATATGTGATGTGATGAATGTACGGGAGGTTTGGGTGGGTAGACTTAGGGTAGTGTCAATTTTTGTTTTTAATTTTTTGGTTTTTGTTTTTTAATATTATTTTTATTACATGTTTTGTTATTTTATGTTTTTTGTTGTTTATTGTTTTGTGTTTGATTTTATATGTTTTGATATGTATGTTTATTATAATTTGTATTATATTTTAATTGTATTATTATTATTATTAATTTTTATATATTTTATTTTGTTTTGTTTTTTTTATGTTTTTTATTTTTAATATTTGTTTTATTTAATATTAATTAATAAAAAACTAACCTAGTTACTAAATTAACTTAAATATTAATTAATTAATTGATTAATTAATTAATTATTAACTAGTTTAGCCTAGTTTAAATACACTAATTTTATTTTATTTTTTTGTTTGTTAATTTGTGTGGGACCTGTTGGGTACGCGATTAACCTGTGACTTGAGAAACTGCGACTCAGGGGCATCTAAGCCGTCAAAATCACCCGGGGATCACACCCGGCCTGAG
>CBVK0100189904.1:0-13724 GCA_900067695.1 Picea abies | reverse complement strand
GACTATTCTAACTTTTTCTTCTTTCAAGTTACCAGTTAAAACATAATTCAACAAATTAATAACAATCAAATCATAATCACAATGGACACAGAGACACCAGATGTCTGTATAAGCTTTTGTATAATTGATATGAACATAGTAATGTGAATATATGTGAAGGGTTTTATTTTAGCACCAACTAATTGTTTCAGCACCAATACCTTAGAGAGCACCAACTCTCAGCCAAGACCCAGCTTGTTGCAAGACCCATCTTGTTGATAGAACCCAATCTATCCAACTAGATTTTATTCAACTCTGGTAGAGGTGATCCATTATAGAATCAATTCAATCTTGTGATCAGAGGTATATCATAAGACACTCATCACTGCATTTCATCTTCTATCTATAATTCACATTTTCCTTCCTCTGATATCTTCTTGGAATCTGCTTCAGCTTTTTTATCTTCTATTCTAAAGTATAGAGACACCCCTCTTCTCAACACTCTTCCTTGATTATATACTCTTCAAATGGTGTGAGTGTGACACAATTGTGTCCCTTTGTTTGGACCATCACGCCTCTTCGATTAATCAATCTTAATTATTGTTTATTCATTTTACCGTGAAGTTTTTTCATAAATTGATCACAGTCATGGATCAATTTAATCCTTTATACTTGATCATGAATCTTTGTTATTTTCATAGAGTCCAAATTCTGTGGAGGTGCTTCCTTCAAACCATCACATATGACTGTGCGTTACAGAACCACGAGTTTTACCAACTATAGCGACATATTATAATTTCCTTTTAAAATTCTTATAGAATATGACCATCGGTGGTGACCTCACGTTTAGGCGAGATGAGTGTTTGAGCGTTTATCGATTTCAATGCTCATATTCAATCTTCTGATGAGATGGAGGACTGATGGAATTTCATCACTTTTCCCTTCGGGTCTTCATGACTTCCAAAATTTCAAATCTCCCGAATACGATATCGTCAATCAGATCAAACGTCTCACATTACATCTCAGAACCATATCAATGGTTAGCGTTAATCCTTACACTCATCCTTTAACTGCTAAATCCGGTGGCAAGGACTTAATTAGGCATTGAAATGTATGGCCACCATTTACTCTGGGTCTCCAGACTCTGGAGATTTCAAATCTCAACCTTCACGCTCTCCTAGAACACTTTTATCCCAAGTCCAAAAATTCCTGCCACGTGTCCTCCTCATTCACTTCGGGACTTAGGCCTTCACGACTTCAGCCCTATGGCACTTCGGCCCTTCAATACTTCGAAACTCTTGTCATTTTTTGGTGGTGAAACTCCCGAAGTAAAACTCTTGGAGTGACATAACTGCTTACGTCACTTGATAACGTGTCACTAGTCGAGTAGCTTCCACGTGTCACTCGAATTTGTGATTTTCACGTACCTCAAATGTCGAATCAACTTGACACTTGTCATATTCTGATAATGCCATATGTGCTTGCTAACATGGTCTTCCACGCATCCTTGTTGACTTCATCTTTGCTTATCCTATCCTTCCACTTGAAAATGATATGATGGCTTGACAAGAACTCGGGTTTGATCCGACGGTTGAATGGGTATTCGTATATTCAAACTCTGGGTGTTTCTTAGATCGACGGCTGAGAGAAACTTCAGATCTTTATCCTTCAGAACTTCATAACTTTTGATATTTGAAACTCCTGAAGCAATTCTCCCGGAGTGACGTAACTCGCTTACGTCACTTGTTGACATGGCACGAGCCAATTTCCTCTTGATACTTGTCATCTTCTGATTATGCCATGTGTACTTCCTGACGTGGTCTTCCACGCATCCTTGCTAACATGGATCTCCCACACTTCCTTGATGACGAGGTCTGCTGACCGACAGTCCTAATCCAATGATCCTCGTGTGTCCTGCAAATCCAACAATCCTTATTCACTTCGTATTTTCAAGCTCCGGGTATTTCAGATCTCAAACTAATAGAGCATAATTTCCTCGCATATTTAGACCCATAGTGAAGGATGTTCGTTCGATCAGGATATAGGATCAACTTCTTGATCTGTCCTACAATGTAGCTCTTGTAGCTTTATCATGTCCTTCCACTTTAAACTGATCCGACGACTGATGGGTATCTGATTTAATCTAACGGGTGAAGGTACATTTTGGCCCTGCTTATCCTATCCTTCCACATTTATATGATCTAATGATTGTGGATATTCTTGAAGCAGATCAATGGTCGATGATGATTGTGGAGCTACAACTTGTGAGTGATTTAAGTTTCCTTTCAATCTCAGCAATCTATCCCTATCGTAGATTTTGCGATTGTGCATCCGACGATCACGATTTAATCTGACTTAAACTGGTCATTAGTTGGATCAACCGTAGTCGTAGATTGTTGAAGTTGTGTGATCTGACGATCTAGATGGATTGCGGGATTGTAACTAGCAAGTGGTTTAATTCTACTTTCGCTCCTCGCAATTCATTCCTACCGTTGATGGCTTGCAGATCCGATGGTCACTATCTTTCAATAGTTCTCAAGCCTACAGTAACTCGTATGACCGATGCATGTTGTATTAGACGATCAACATGCTCAACCTATTGATTGGATGGTTGTTGAGGCTTCTCACTCTGATCGGACGGTTGTTGAGCTACGCTTTTCTTTCTGAATTTTGATCTCTGCATTTGCTAACCCTCCTGAGATTTTATCATAGGAACATTGTTGATCCTGTCATGATCAACAATAATCATGAATTTCTTCTGCTACATGATATACTATGCAATGTGTTCCTCCTTCTAAGCTATGATCTTCAAACTATTCACTTCTCTTGTTTTCTCCTCCTCCTAAGCTTGCGCTTTCGACAGGGATGATTTTAAGGATGGAAATTTATTTTAAATGTAAAAACCTTGGAGAATATTACTAATACTTCATATGTCAACTATAAATGTCTAGCGATATTTTTTTTTAAATATTCAAATTTCTAAGCATTTTATATAGTTTTTATAAAATTTTGGCGATTTTTAAGGTAAATAATTTTATCCTATAGATTTTGGGTGAATCATTTTTAAAAATAGCGAATCTCAATTTTGGAAAAACCATGGAAAATTAGCCCATGAGCGAAATTTAGCCCCTAAAATCATCCCTGGCTATCAATCTTTGCACACTGTTTGACATATTCTGCTAACGGATATACTTGTTGACATTAATGAAAATCTCTTCTGAGGTAATTCATCATTAACAACAGATCATCACATCGATTGTTGACATCAATGAAAATGTATCCAACAATCTCCCCCTTTGTCATTGAGGGAAACACACTAACTTCATATACAAAACTCCCCCTGTGATGATGCTTTCCTTTTATGAAGTTTCTCTCCCCCTTTGACATCAATGGAAAAGGGTTTATTCTCCTATGATCTGTCATTATAATTATTTTTCTAACCATTGGTAACTCCTCCTGCAATCAACCTTTTTATGTCATAACTAAATGACTCCCCCTGTCAATATGCTTTTTCTCTTCTTCTGACTACTCTCCACCTTTTTTTTCTGAAAGGGTAGCTCTTCCTGATAGGGTTTCTTCCCATGTTGGTTTACTAACTTATTATCTCATTTGATAGGGATTTTTGTGTTACAAATGATTGGTCTTTTTTATACTAATTTTTTGTAGTGATTGAGTCTTTTCAAAACTTAATCCAATTACTTTCTTATTTTCTAACCAAAACTTCCCTTGAGTTTTTACTGACTGTTATCCCCCTTTGTTTCTAAAAGGGTAGCTCTTTCTGACAGGCACTGTCTTCTTGTTATCTCTACAGGATGTCATGTACATCATTTTGTACATCGGAACATTGTTGTTGTGGATATTGTTGTCTTACGGAACACAACGCAATTGTAGTTCATAAATTTCAAATATCCCTTGAATCTATCCATTGATTCTCATCAAGCCTTTTGATGTAACCCTTACTTCCAAAGACCTTGAAGTATTTTACCAAATGAGTTCTTCAAAACAGGGTTCACAAGGAGTTTTAATACTATTAATCTTGAGTTGACCTCTGTTCAATATGAGTACAGATGTTCTTACATATTCCCACCAATATCAATACTAATTGATGGAATATCCATCAAATAATTTTCTTCGTTGAGCATAGTCTTTGCAGCTTTTTGGACAAAGATCTTTTTTTTTTTAATTTCTCTCTTAGAAGGAGTTTTAGTGTACCATTAAAATAGGATAGAAATATTTCTGAGATAATCATCACTCAATTATTTTTGTTGTACTACCATTGGAGATTCATCATCAACATCATGATTATGTGCACCAAAAGCTTCTTTATCCTTGTTTTGAGAATATTCCTTATTAGAAGTTTTATCCTCCAAACTTCTATTATTAATTTCACAATTTTAGGAGCAATATTTTCCTCATCTTTCTTATTTGGTACTTGGGGTTTTATTTTCCATGTCTTCTTATTTACTCCTGTTGTCATATTGTCTGAAGCATTTCTTATTAACTGTCTTCTTGAGTTCCAATAGTCATGGGCTTTGTGACCATATCCACCACAACTGTAGCATATCATAGTGTAATAATGTTTCCAACATGATTGCAGTTCCAACATTTTATACTGTTGTTGAACCTACCAACTTGTTTTCTTCCATGATGCCTACAATCCAAGGCTTTATGACCATATACATTACAATAAAAACAATAATCGTTAAAGACAGTCTCATACCTTCTTTGATTCATCCATGAAAGTGTCTCTCTTCTGAACTTGCTTTGAGGTATATGAGTAGCTTCTGGATGTCTTCCATGATCTGATCTTCTAAATTTTGTAGTGTTTCTTTTATTTCTTAAACGTGAAGAACCTGAGTCATCTGCTTTCACTTTTTGCAAATGAAGGAGTTGTGTCAGACCTGTCTTCATATTTTACAAATGAAGGACCTGCATCGGATTTCTTAGGGGTACTGATATTTTCCTTATTGTATCCAAGGCCATATTTTCCATTTGGTGATCTCTAACTATCCAAGATCTCATCCAGGGTCATGGAGCTATTCAAGAACTTGTTTTGGGTGTCTGACTTCTCAACCTTCTTTCTAAGATTCACAACTTCTTCTTCCAGCTCATGATATGATTCTTCCTTTTTATCCAACTAGTTCCTTACTACCTATTCTCTCCTTTTGGCTTCTTCAAGTTGAATTTTAATATTGATATAGCTTTCCTTTACTTCTTTTAGATCTGCAAGGTTTTTTCTTGAGACATCATCTTCCTTTTTTCATGTTTTTCTTAACTGATTTCATTTTTCAATCTCTTGATTTTCTCTTCCTTTTCTTTTGTTAGATCAGAAACTTTTGTTTTCAATTTTTTGATCTCTTATTCTTTGTTTTCTAACTGAATCTTTTGCTTAGATATGATTTCCTTTTTGTCTTTGAACTTTTCTTTTATTTCTAGGATATGCTTCTGATTTCTAAACTCATCATCTTCCTTCTCCTTTTCTTTTACTTGACTAATTTATCTCTTCAGCTTCTCGATCTCCTCTTCTTTCTCTTCTAACTAATTGTCCTGCTCATATATTATCTTTTCACTGTCCTTGAGCATTTTCTTTATTTCCAAGACATGCTTTTGACTCTTTTCAAGAAATTATTGAGTGTAGTCATGAAGATAGCTATAGTCTGATTCATTATGGTGATAGAGGTATTTAGAGAGACTCCAATCAACCTTTTGTTTCGCCTTTGATAGTTCTTCTTCTTATTCTTCCATGGGATAAATGCTAACAAAACATTTTGTTATTGTATCTAAGTCTTCTTCTTTACTTGCGGAGGAGGATTCAATATCACTGCTATTGCAGTCGAAATATTGTGGAGAGTCCTTACTTTTATCGATGGCTGAGTTTTCATATTCATCCTTGATAGGAATGTCTTTTGTGTCATCATTTTTTATTTGATACATATTTTCTAATTTTATCCATAAGTCCTTGGCAGATGTGCATATTCATATGTATTCCTTGACTGCATCTGATAATTCATTGAGAAGAATATTCAATGCCACTTCA
Source organism: Picea abies (assembly GCA_900067695.1). NCBI lineage: Eukaryota > Viridiplantae > Streptophyta > Pinopsida > Pinales > Pinaceae > Picea > Picea abies. The sequence goes on along the minus strand of CBVK0100189904.1, from coordinate 7,708 downwards.
TTGTTATTCCTTTCTCTTCTTTGGATTATAATTTTGGATAGATTCTTTGATGTAGTTAAGTCCCAGGGCTTCCTTACTACTGAATTCCAAACCTCGGATCCTTTTGACTTCAAAAACTGCTTCATATTTTCTCTCCATGAGGAATAATCTGTTACATTGAATAAAGGAGCTTCAATTGCGGAGAGATCCATGTGTCCACCCATTTCTTTGGGATTTGCCTTCCAGTGTTTAAACTGTGTTTGAAGGAACCTTCCTTATGATACCAATTGAAGAACACACTAACAACACTAAGAGGGGGGGGTGAATTAGTGTGTGGACTATTCTAACTTTTTCTTCTTTCAAATTACCAATTAAAACATAATTGAATGGATTAATAATAATCAAATCATAATCACATTGGACACAGAGACACCAGATGTTTGTATAAGCTTTTGTATAATTGATATGAATATATGTGAAAGAGGATTTTTTTTTAGCACCAACTAATTATTTCAACATCAACTGAAGTAAGAAGCACCAACTCCTCGGAGAGCACCAACTCTCAGCCAAGACCCAGCTTGGCGCAAGACCCAGCTTGTTGATAGAACCCAGTCTATCGAACTAGATTTTATTCAACTCCAGTAGAGGTGATCAATTATAGAATCAATTCAATCTTATGATCAGAGGTATATCATAAGATGCTCATCATCGCATTTCATCTTCTTTCTGTAATTCACATTTTCTTTCCTCTGATATCTTCTTGGAATCTGCTTCATCTTTTTATCTTCTATTCTAAAGTACAGAGACACCCCTCTTCTCAACACTCTTCCTTGATTATATACTCTTCAAACGGTGTGAGTGTGACACAATTGTGTCCCTTCGTTTGGACCAGCATGCCTCTTCGATTAATCAATCTTAATTATTGTTTATTCATTTTATCGTGAGGGTTTTTAATAAATTGATCACAGTCATGGATCAATTTAATCTTTTATACTCGATCCTGAATCTCTGGAATTTTCACAGATTCCAAATTCTATGGAGGTGCTTCCTTCAAACCATCACATATGACCGTGTGTTACAGAACCATGAGTTTTACCAACTATAGCGACATATTATAATTTCTTTTTAAAATTATTATATCATGTGACCATTGGCGGTGACCTCACGTTTAGGCGAGACGAGTGCTTGAGCCTTTATCAATTTCATTGGTCACGATTTGATCTTCTGATGAGATGGACAACTGACAAAATTTTGGCACTTTTCCCTTCGGGTCTTCGTGACTTCCAACATTTCAAAGCTCCCAAATACGATATTGTCGATCAGATCGGATGGCTCACATTACATCTCGGAACTAGATCAATGGTTGGCGTTAATCCTTACACTCATCCTTTAACTGCTAAATTCGATGGCCAGGACTTAATTAGGCGTTGAGATGTATGGCCACCATTTACTCCAGGTCTCCAGAATCTGGATATTTCAAATCTCAACCTTCACTCTCTCCCAGAACACTTTAAGCCAAAGTCCACAGATTCCCACCACATGTCCTCCTCGTTCACTTCAGGACTTCGGCCTTCATGACTTCGGCACTTCATCCCTTCAGTTCTTTGAAACTCTTGTAAATTTTTGGTGGTGAAACTCCCGAAGTAAAACTCCCTATGTGACGTAACTGCTTACGTCACTTGATGACATGTCACTAGTCGAGTAGCTTCCACGGGTCACTCAGATTTGTGATTTTCACGTACCTGAAATGTCAAATAAACTTGACACTTGTCATCTTTTGATTATGCCATGTGTCCTTGCTGACATAGAATATTGGTGTGGTTTGTCACAGTTTCTTGCTGACGTCCACATAGATATCTCGATGTGACGTATGTTCATATCCTTGATCTAATAGTCAGGATAGTATTCGGAGGGTATCTTAGATCGATGGCCTGAGATCTTTCTATGATTCAAAGGTCCATATTTCATCAGGACTTCGCATTTCGCAATTTCTCATATCGGGACTTTGCGTGTGACTCTCCCCGACTCTCCCGACATTCAAAAACCCGACAGGGGCCTAGCGCTTGCTAGCTTCATTCCTTAACTTCCATTGATATGACCTCTAGCCAAACCTTGGGGTTTACCTCCAAGCGTGTCGGGATTTCGCGTATTGGGAACTCTCAATTTCAACTATCTCAGATCAACGGTCATGATTTCCCTGTGATTCGATGGCCCATATCCCTCTCTCGCGAATTCGCATTTCACGACTTCATCTTTGCTTATCCTATCCTTCCACTTCAAAATGATCTGACAGCTTGACAAGAACTCGGGTTTGATCCGATGGTTGAATGGGTATTCGGATATTCAAACTCTCGGTGTTTCTTAGATCAACATCTGAGAGAAAATTAGGATATTTGTCCTTCGTGACTTCGTAACTTTTGACATTTGAAACTCCTGAAGCAATTCTCCTAGAGTGGCGTAACTCGCTTACGTCACTTGTTGACATGGCACAAGCCAATTTCCTCTTAATACTTGTCATCTTATAATTATTCCATGTGTACTTGTTGACGTGGTCTTCCACACATCCTTATTGATGAGGTTTTTTGGCATGGATCTCCCACACATCCTTGCAGATGAGGTCTACTAACCGATAGTCCTAATCCAACGATCGTCCTGTGTCCTGCAAATACAACGATCCTTATTCACTTCGGATTTCCAAGCTCCAAGTATTTCAAGTCTCAAATTAACGGAGCGTAAGTTCCTCACATATTTAGACCTGTAGTGAAGGATGTTCGTTCAATCAGGATCTAGGATCGATGGCTCGATCTGTCCTGCAATGTAGCTCTTGTAGCTTCATCCTGTCCTTCCACTTTAAACTGATCCGACAACTGACAGGTATCAAATTTAATTCGATGGACGATGGTACCTTTTGGCCCCACTTATCATATCCTTCCACATTGAGACGATATGACGGCTGTGGAGATTCTCGATGCAGATCAATGGTTGACGATGATTGCAAAGCTACAACTTGCGAGTGATTTAATTTTCCTTTCATCCTTCACAATCTATCCCTGCCATAGATTTTGTGATTGCGCATCTGACAGTCACAATTTAATCTGATTTAAATTGGTCATTAGTTGCATCAACCGTAGTCATAGATCATTGAAGCTATGTGATCTGACGATCTAGATGTATTCTGCGATTGTAACTAACAAGTGGTTTAATTATGCTTTCACTCCCCGCAATTCATTCTTGTCATTGATGGCTTGCAGATCCGATGATCATTGTCTTTCAACAGTCCTCAAGCCTACGATCACTCATATGACCAATGCATGTTGTATTATATGATCAACACGGTCAACCTCTTGATCGGACGGTTGTTGAGGCTTCTCTCTGATTGGACGGTTGTTGAGCTACGCCTTTCCTTCCGAGTTTTGATCTCTGCATTTGCTAACCCTCTTGAGATTTTATCATAGGAACATTGTTGATCCTATCGTGATCAACAATAATCACGAATTTCTTCTGCTACCTGATATACTATGCAATGTGCTCCTCTTTCTAAGCTCTGGTCTTCAAACTATTTGTTTCTCCTATTTTCTCCTCCTTTTGAGCTTGTGCTATCAATCTCTACACATTGTTTAACATCTTCTGCTAACTGATATACTTGTTGACATCAATGACAATCTCACCTGAGGTAATTCATCATTAACAACATATCATCACATCGACTGTTGACATCAATGACAATATATCCAACATTATGTTTTGTGTCTAGTTGTCACACTTAAAACACAATTTCAATTTGTCATTTAAACACCACACATACAAAGTAACAAAGCATACAAATATTGATCACTCAAAGCATGTAACAAAGAATACTAAGAGTTATTTACTCCTCAAATCTTAATTGATCATTGCCAAAATTCAAAGGTCATAATAATTTATGAATCATGTAAAATATGCTTCAATTTATCCATCACAAGATAGTTCATGTGTATTTTTGGTCTTAAGTTTTTCATTGAATTAGGGGTAGAGTTGCAAAACCCTTTTAAATTCCAAAGTTAAAAATAAATTGCAGGACCTGCCTGAAATTGAATAAGGAGGTCATATGTTTTTGTCCTTGTCCTCAAGAGAGCTACATAAAAGTCAAATCATTGTAAAATCACACTTTGGGGTGCATGATCGGTAGTACCTGACACCCTAAACGTGACATAAGAGAAAGTGAGTGTGATACAAGAGAGAATGACACAATTGAGTTTTGGTTATAACTTAAAGAGTGTGGGTTTCAGCAAGCGTTAATTTCATTATTTATAAATTAATGATTCATGATTACAAGTCTCATGCTACATAACCTTGGATATCTAGTGCCCCTACATATTGGAGCTATGTTTCCATAATAAAATTGATCGTTTCAGCCTAAAATACTTTATGCTTCATTTCTAGTAAACCCTAACCTATTTACATTTTTTCCTTGTTGCCACATTGTAGTTGATAAATGATTGTTTAACACATTAATGTTATGTTTTCACTTATGATTATTGTTTTGAAGAGCATGATGATAATGACAAAGAAGAGGGTTCACAAGTTTCAAATTTTCACCAAAGTATATTGGATTTACCTGGTTTATTTTTCTCCCATCATCGATATGTACAAAAATACTAGACTACAATCCCAAAAATTTAAAAAGGGTAAAGAAGGAAACTATTTGCAAAACACCAATCGAGGAATCAAGGAATTACAAGACTCCTTCCATTAATTTCATATTGGGTTATTGATATTCACATCCAAATTGATATGAAGGATAATGTTAGCTACCTGACCTCCCTAACCCTTCACGTACATAGAATAATATATTTTTCATGTAATAAAAGTTGGCATTAGTTAATAAGTCCTATTTAATAATGTGAACAAGTCTAATTTAAGAAGACTTAATAGAAGCTTATGCTTCTAGAAATATATTCCTCTACAATGTTCTTTAGAAGGAAGAATTAGTATAAATAGGAGTAGAAGGCATGAGAAATTCTTGTCTTGAGAACTATTGTAATAGATCACTGCTATGTTGGAGGTTTCCCCCTCGAGGAGGCAAGTGAACTTGGATTTCAATCAATAAAGTTATCATTTTTGGTGTTGTGATTCTCTATATTTTGTTTTTTTGTTGGTATTTGCTGCAATATTTATGTTTTTGCATATTATAATACATCTGGTAATTTATAAGTGGTATCAGAGTTCTTTCCTCTACAAAAACTATGGGTAATTTTTTTTCAGGGTAGAGACGTGTATTGTCAGTTTCTTTAAAGAATAGAGATTTATCGTTCAGTGGATAAAACTATGACTAGGAAAGACTACACGCAGGAAATAAAAATGTTTCGAGGGGTTACTCGAAACAAAAGTTTCACCTTGTTGGAAACCTTTGTAACCCATGTTGGTACCCCTTCAAGTAGTACTGCATCAGATAGAATTTGTACACGGCCATCACTCCCACGTACCATCAGGTATATAGGGAGTCCCCTAAGTCTCCTTAACCCATCCCTATATTAGTCGATCTTCCACCTAACTATTATAGTGACATCGAGATCAACACTCGGGTGTTGATGTTAGTGGCAACATCGGACAGGTATTTCCACAAAGGTCTATGTGTCTAGATGTGTGGAAACAGTCAAAATCCTTCTACTCTTGAATTTACTTTGGTTAAAGGAATTATTAAAGAAAATTGATTCTATTAATTAACTATGTAATTAGTTAATTAATTGATTTGAGGAAAGTACTAAAAGTACTTAACATGTAATCTTAGTATGCAGTCTTTGGATGCAATCTAAATCTCAAGTGAGATTAGAAAAAAATTGTAACTCACGATAATAAAAGCAAGGCTACGGTGAAGGAGAAAGACACTTGACATGAGTTGTGTTGAGAGAGTTGACACACAAAGTATTGGATCATGAAGGACTGTGTTTCAATACCTTGGATAGGTGAAGAATAAATTTCATCTAGAGATCATACAAGTCAAGGAGAAGAGAGAACAAAGGCATCCGCAGGTGGGTTTTGGTAGAAGGAAGACACAAGAGTGTGTTGGATTGTACGGAGGTTTCCATACAAGTTATTTTTACCCATTCTCGGTTCATAGTGGAGACAGCCACGGATATTCGTGGGTCACAAAAGATAAATTTGTGAATACCTCGAAAAGCATGCCAAAACTGGTTGTACTGGAGGTCAAACATTTCCAGGTTAGTCTATAGTTTTATTTCTCTCAATTGGCCATTATCCCTATTATGGGAGCCCTAGATTTAGCATAATAAAATCATTCTCGGCACTAGTTTTCCCTCAAGGGTTTTTCCAGGGTATCTACCCAAAAATACTGGTGTTCATGTGTGCTTGATTTGGTTTCCTAGTTTATGCTTTCATTGCATGATATTGAGTTGAATATTTCAGTAGTTTATTTTTGTTTTGTTAGTTGCTAATCTGATTGTAGTAAGGAAATCACTAGATAAAAAATTATCGAGGTGTTGGAGTAATAATTTCAACATGGTATCAGAGCACATGATCTGAAGGGAAGCCAGATCAGTACAGGGGCAGTTTTCCAGCAATAGGTTATTTCTAAGGCAATTCATCATATCTTAAGGATGGCAACAATATCATTGATAGTTGAAGACAGATTGGATGGAGCATCCAACTTCCTATCTTGGAAAGAAAGAGTTAGTTTGGATTTGAACAAGTATGACCTTTGGAAATTAGTGGATCAAGTAGTTTCTCTGCCAACAAATCAGGTAGCTTTGGAAGCTCACAAGAAGAAGGATATCAAAGTAGAGAGGGTCCTCTTGGAGTTGTTGAAATATCATCTGATTCCTCACCTAACCAAGAAGATGATGGCCAAATATATGTTTGATTCCTTGATAAGTTTATTCCAGAGCAAGAACATGAATAGGAATATGGTCTTAAGGAATAAACTCAGATCGGTTCAGATGTCTAGATCAGATAATATTATGAGCTATCTCATGAGGATCACACAGGTACATGATCAACTTGCAGCCATAGGGGAGAATAATACGGATGCAAATATCATAAATGTGGCACTGAGTGGTACTCCCAAGTCATGGGAACCATTTTTCAAAGGCGTTTTTGCTCGGGAAAATATCCTAGATTGATAGAGACTTTGGGATGATTGCATCCAAGAAGAGACTCGAGAGGAGTCTAAGAGTAGTAAGAAAGAAGATGAAGAGGAGGAGAAATTGGACCTTATCAATAAGAAAAGGAAGGGAAAAGGAAAGGGTTCCATCAATCATGGTAACAATGAGGAGTCAACCTCATAACTAGAAAAGAAGGACTTGAGTAAAATCAAGTGCTTCACGTGCCACAAGGTTGGGAATTATGCATCACGGTGTCTGGAGGATAATAGGCAAGAGAATATGTAGACATAAGCATCAAAAGAGATGTAACTAAATGGGTTTGCAGCAAAGTTTGAGAAGGAATTCTCAATGTTCACATGCCTCTCTATCAGCACGTACTTAAAAAGTGTGTGGTACTTGGACAATGGTGCTTATTGTCACATTACGGGGACACATGAGTTTTTCACCAGTTGGTTAGATACTGACTCAGGTTTACATGTGGAGCTTAGAAATCATGCCAAGTGTGGTGTAGAAGTACTTGGTATAGTCAGGTTCCATCTCGAGTCAGGAGATTTTCTAGAGGTGGAATATGTGTTGTATGTGTAGAAAATCCAGGAACTATCAACAGTCTTCTTGGTCTGTCTTTGACC
>CBVK0100189903.1:0-13724 GCA_900067695.1 Picea abies | reverse complement strand
CCGCCTTGGAAAAATGCTATGTAGTCTTGATAACTCAGGAGCGTAAGGACGTTGTATTTGTTTATATTAATGTGGTAGTATAATGAATATGGAGGACAATTCAATATAATGACATAAAATTCTTTTATAACTTCAACACAAGGGGTAAGGCCCTTAAACTGAGGGCAATAATTCAATTAGATCTACCTTATAACTAATGTACTCGTGGCTTAATAAAATCAATGGAGAATTTGGCTAGTAATCAATCAGGGATGAGTCTTAGACATTGCCTTGTCATTAATTTTAATGGTCATCGTCCGAGTCCTTGTCTTGCGCCTTCTGTAGAAGACATGGTCACTCTTTCGTCTATGGTTGCGTTCGGTTGTAAAAATTTGTCAATTGGTCTGCTGGTGTCCGGCGAGATGTAGACACCTTCTGTAGCCTTAACATATATGTCTGTGTGTTTTTTCTATGTAAAGGATCCAGTGCCGTATCAAGAGTCTCGGGCCCTTTAAAGGCAGGGTTCCACTCTTGCGACACACCTGACGGAGGCTACTAGTTTTTGCCTGAGCAGTTAGCCAGGAGCCTGTCTAATCTTCTTTTGAGAAGACATAAGACTAAAAGCCCTGCTTTTCTGTGCAGAAATAATAAACTCTACTATTGGATTCTTCCCTCTGTGACTGTACTATACTTAAGACCTGGTGTCGTTTCCTGCTTGCAGCTGCTAGTTGTACGCCTTATGTCTAGGGGCATTCTTGCTTATTGTCGCTGTGATATGTCGGGGTCGTCTTGTGGTGTTCGCATTGTTGGCATCTTGTTCTAGGTCGGGTTCTAGTTTCTGCCTGAGCAATCGGCCAGGAGCCTGTCTAATCTTCTTTCGAGAAGACATAAGACTAAACGCCCTGCTTTCCTATGCAGAAATAGTAACCCTAACATCATGAATTCTTCCCTCTATGTTCTTATTGTGCGCCCCCAGAATGTCTTATTGTTTGTGTTGTGCGCCTTATGCCTAGGGTCGTATATTGTTGCAGTTACTCGTTGTGTGCCTTTAGTCTTCTTGTGCTGAACATCATGGTTGTGTCTTGTTGGTTGTCGAGTGGCGTCGTACAGTTAAGTGTGTTGTTACTTCTACACGCGCGCACACACCTTAAACAAAAAAAAAAAAAAATTGCATTTGTTACTAGACTGGTTGTCGTAACGAGGAGGACGTTACAGTGGTCTCACATTTGTTAATGGTATACCTCAATGACTAGTAAAAAGTCTCATTGTGTTCGACTTCAACTACTTTATTCACATGACTATCGACGGTTAGTGGGTTAGTGTAGAAGACCTCATACTCATAGTAGCAACACCTCTGTCTTTCATCGCACCAATCCTATATGACTTCAGTTATCATGGAAGATCAGATTGTACTTTATTGTATAAAGATATCTTCAATTGATTTTAAGACTCGACTCCAATGTGTTTTGTTAGTGCCCGTGGCCACCTATGGCATATGTCTACTATGTATTACTTACTCATGACCATGAAAAATTATCTTCTATATACGCACATGGATCTGCAGTATACTTCAGATTAACAAACATGTGTACAAAGTCAATATGTATAGTAGTATTTTGAAGGGTGACTAGTTACTTCGCTAAGTCCTCACCTTGCAATTGTAATCTATTTAGGACATCGCCATTGCTCCTCTCACCTCACACATTAGGGAACTAATTTATCCCGAGTATCAAATTCTTTGATACAATCTGGAATGAACAACTCATTTTTTACACTTTTTACACGACACAAATGCATGATCTCATTTGTGTTCCAATCCGTGGATTAACTTCCTTTGTCACAGAAATAGCTGCCTCCGCCTCATATGGTAGATTCCACGTTGCAAATGACGGACAGATGGAAAAAGAATGCTGAACGAAGGCGGAGGATCCTTTGAAATAGGAGCCGACATCGACCTGAGTCATCTGATTGACGATATCATTGCTCGTACGATTTTGGTTAGCAGTTTTGAGAATGGAAAACCAACTTAGACCAACGTATATCCGTGCAAAGCTCTCATCGCAGGCTGTAAACTGTAAAATATCAATGGCCATCGATGGGCAGGTAATGGTGATATCCGCATACGAGACATATAATGTTTTACTTTATGATATTTATTTCAATGTTTTCGTCATGGCATGCCTGTCGAAATCTAATGTCGGTTGGAGAGAGACACTAATCTGTCGTATTGTTCACAATTTTATCACGCATTTCGCATTTGTAAGAAATGAACATTCTGTCCACTGTTCATCGAATTTCCATCAAATTTAACCAATTCCTCTCGCCTCTGCACCTTATCCGGAGCTGCCAGACTTTGGTGCGTCATCTTGAACAGCTGCCAAATGACAAGTTGTCGTCTACTATTTTCAATCATTGTTGTGGTAGACATATCATTGGAGTACCTGCCAGAGTAAGTTAACTCAGGAGTAATTTTTTCTCCAGAATTTTGTTTTTCAGATAAAAAAAAATGGACTTGAATCCTGTCAGATTTTCAGAATAGTTTGAGTTTTGTGTGAATTAAAGTTCCATGCATTTCAGAATCTGGGTAGTTTGAGTTTTATATGAATCAAAGTTTCATGCATTTCAGAACATTATTCTAGAGTTTTACCCCATTTTAAACCAACCCAAATGCTCAGAAAATTATACAAATCAAAATTCCATGCATTTCAGAACCTTACTCTAGAGTTATACCCCATTTTAAACCAACCCAAATATTCAAAAAATCGATCAGAATTCTAAATTGATTGGAAATTTTAAAACAAACTAACAAAAAAAAATTAATCAAAATTCTAAATTAATTGGAAATTTAAAAACAAACTAACTAAAAAGAAACAGAAAAAAAAACAAAAATAAAAATAAAAATGGGTGATAGTAGATACATGCTTTCCCCATTTCAATTACATTTCATTTCATTGCTGGATATCTTGGCAATGGTAACTTCGCATTGTGACAGTTGAGGTTTTAACGTACAGATTGAAGGAAACAGGAGATCAATCAACCTGAAAAAAACACTCACACTGTAATGACCTTATTACAGGTAACCTAATAGAGAAAATGGCGCGCTCTAGTCCTTCGTCCTCTAGTTTAGAACACAATCTGTTCGGTTCTGTTTCTTTAAAAACGTCTAGTTTTCCTTCGTGTCAATCTACTCATAATTTAAACGTATCGTATATCCACACAAATTAGTCAGGATAAATCAGTCACTGATTGGTGACATTTTCATATCCACGCCTCTTGATTTTCCAAAAGTTAGAGGTCCTACATGATAATTTATTGATGATCATTGGTTGGCTGATATAAAAATCTGGTATCTCATGAAAAAATATAGATATAATTATTTTGATGTTCATAATTTTTATATATCAAATAGATTTATATCAATTGATTCCTTCATAGAATTCTAATGGTTATATTTTTAGTTTGATTCTTTCATAGAATTCTAATGGTTATATTTTTAGTTTTTATTGTTATGATTAATTTCTTTCTATTTTATGAATTTATTAATATTACAAATGTGACTGGTTTCTTGACAATCTCATCTTTGAAATTAAAAGTTTTTGGAGTTTTATGGATGACTGGCACATTGACATGCTAACAAATAAAGAAAAGATTAAATAATTTTAAAGTTTCTCTAGAGAGTTGAGTGGTTTCAATGCCTTGCACATTTTTGTCTTTATGTGAGCTTCAAGCTTAAACTTGTAACTTGAATTCTTACCTTGGCTTATGAATTAATGCACGAGATTGGTGTTATCTAGATTTTGAGTTTGGTTGAAAGACCATCATGGTTTATCTTTCTCTTTTATATATTATTTAACATGGTAAGTGTACATTCAATATTGGACAATGTGTATTTCCATTAACAAGTAACCAGTAGTGTTTGTAGTTTTGTTTGAGAAGAATTATGGATTGTTAAATTGTATAAGGTTTTATGTTGGTTAAGTTGATAGTTATGAGTGCATTGTTTAAGATAGATCTATATGGTAAATACCCATGATTATAGGAAAAGTTGACAAGAATTGTTGTTAGGATTTCTATTATATATATCACTTCAAAAGTTTGTTATAAAGATTTTTTTTAACTTCCATTTATTATGGGCAGAGAGGGATCAAATTCAAATCTATTAAGGTGCAAACTTCTTTTTAGAACGAAAAACTTGAAGAAAGGTTTGTACCTCCATGGATTTAATTTCTCTCTGAACATGATAGATTCGAAGTTAAGATGGATCTACTATGGTTCAGTAGTGTTCATGAACATGAAATTTTTAGATAATAATCTTTATCTATATGTATATGCTTAAGATGAACTTGATACTTCAAATTTTGAATCATTATGAATATAAATAATAACAAAGTAACATTTTTTAGTTATAAAGATGTTAAATAATAACAAAATGGAATGGTTAAGATATTGAATAACATATATACTACATCATATCATTAAGAAGTGATATGAGAAATATATTGAATAACTCATATATTACATAGTAATTGATCTCAATCTATATTCTTCCACTTTTGTCTTACACTTTCCCATCTTTATATTGCACTAAAAGTGAGACCTTGAGGAATTTTAAACCTCCATAGTTTTTCACATTTTATATGTCTTAATATTATAATGGCTTTAATGTGCAAATACTAATAGATAAAACACACCTAACCAAACAAACTATAGGAATTCAACTTATAATCTTTGTTTTGAAATTGGTTTTGGCTGGGTTATTGCTAAATTCATTTCACTTGATAATTTGTACTATCTCAATTGAAATCAACATATAGGATTAATTTCCTTCATATGATTTCTTCAATTAATTAATACATTGAATCACTTTTCATGGTATTATCATTGAAATCAATGCACCCTATTGTTTAATGTGATACCATTATCATTGAAATCAATGCACCCATGCACCCTATTGTTTTCCTTATATTATTGTTAAAATGAATATAACTACTTGATTATGCTAAATATTTTTTCAATGTGTCATCACTTAGATCAATACATATTGTTTTGCACATTATGTCATTATTAAAATCAATGCAACTAATTGCTCTAAATCATTTATCATTGTGTCATAGTTAATCAATGCATTGTATTGTTTTGCATTATTTCATTATTGAAATCATAACAAGTAATTGCTCTAAATGATTTTTTATTGTACAATCTCTAAAATAAATGCACCCTATTGTTTTGTGTTATATAAATAATTTCAACATCCTTATTTATCTAAATCATTTTTGTAATATCATTACTACAATCAATCTGCTCTATTGTGGTGTGTTATATCAATATCACTGAAACAAATGCACCCTATTGTTTTATGTTATTATCATTATCATTGAAATCAATGCACTATTGTTTTATGTTATGTTATATTATGATAAATCATTTTTCATCGTAAGGTCACTTAAATCATTGCATATTGTTTTTCATTATGTCATCATTAAAATCTATGCAACCAATTGCTCTAAATCATTTATTATTGTGTCATCACTAAAATTAATGAATTGAATTGTTTTGCACTATGTCATTTTTGAAATCATAGCAACTAATTGTTTTAAATCATTTTTCATTGTACCATCTTTAAAATAAATGCACCATATTATTTTGTGTTAGAACATTGTTGAAACTTTTTCAACTCTCTTATTTCTCTAAATCATTTTTCTAATATCATCACTAGAATCAATATGCTCTATTGTTTTATGTTATATGATTGAAATCAATATGCCCTATTGTTTTTTTTATATCATTACTAAAATCAATGTAGGTATTCAATGGTTGATATTTCATTCTCTTTTAAGTTTCCATGATTGGAACATATCAATAGTACAAAACCAAGTCTCTTGAATTTTGAAACATTATTCATTTTGATAACCAATTAAAGGATAATTGTATATCTTGAGTGTTGGAATATATAATTCCTACTTATCTAATATGCTTGCTAATGTATTGAGAAGTAGAGTCAATCTCTATGTGAGTTGTGTGATCTTATTTCTAGAAGGTTGTTAGAGAGTTGGATTTGTGAGATCCTAGTTTGGTGTGTGGTTGAGATATTCTCTCAACCTCTCCAGATATCTTTGGAATAAGTTAGAACTGATAACAACCTATGCACTATATATAATAGAGTCCAATGTATTGATATTTAACAAGTAATTGAATATGTTTTGTATTATACTCTACTCTTCCATTTTATCATGGTATAGGATCATGAGGAGAGTAGAGTAGCATTGATTCTGAGTGTGTTGCTACTAGGTATGTAGTAGTGTGAAATTTAATACGACTTGCTTGATCTGGAGGTCTACGCTGGAGTGGAATATGAGCTGTTGTGTGGAAGAATAAGATTCATTTTTGTAAGGTTTAGTTACCGAGTGATTGAGCAGTCATGGTAGAAAACGATGTTTCCATGATGATGTAAATGGGTTGTTCCATAGGTTTAGAAAGGAATTCAAGTTAGAGGGAAAAGTGGACGAACTCATTTGTAGATTTCTCTGGTGCAGTTCAAGATCATTCTGCCTGCCCGACATTGAAAGGGTCTTGGAATTAAGTGGATAACCAAGATGGAATTTAAGTTCGGCGATGTATATGTGCGTGAGCTAGGAAGAGTAGTCTGTAGACGTATGAAGAGGAGTCGATTATTAATTATCTGTGTGGAGGAGGCCCGACCTATGTGAAGGATTGTTGAATGATGCATGCATCTCCAACAATTAAATGTTTCTGCTTATAAGGCCTCACAGTGTGGATGTAGCTACAGACGTGGAAAGAGCTATTCAGATACATATAACTGTGTGGAGTGATTGATTGACATTGTTGTTTGCAGACAAGAGAAGGAACAATTGAAGCATTGAACCCCTTATTTAGCGATGCGTAGTATAAGAATCATGAGTTTGTTGTTGGGGACCTGAGCATGAAGAAGGTTTGTTGCATTGAAGAAAAATGTGAATATAGTCGATGTTGTAGGACATCATATAGTGAAGAAAAAAAGTCAGCTGCATTTCTATTTCCATGACATGATCTTGTTGATTGATGACTTGTTAATGCAAGGATCAGAGCCCACCTCGAAATTGTTGGGAAAAGCATAGGGTCTCTACGCTTCCATAGGACAAGAGGAAGCCCATCTCTTGATTTCCTTGACATTTTATTTCGAAGGCGACAAGTACAATGACAACACCCTCACCATGGTTAGAAAGAATGTGTTTCTTGAATAAGTATGAGAAATGTCGATTGTGGGAGGCAACAGAGTGTTTTGGTTGGCCCGAGGATATGCTCTCACCCACACTCTTTCCTTTGATCTAAAGACTAGCAATGATATAGTTGAATATAATGCCATTGTTCTCCTACAGACTACATGGAGGTGTTATAGCAAAGTGAGGTGTACGTTCCGATTATGTCGGATTCACACACTCTCCAATTTGACACAAAGTGAGATTGAGTTGTGATATTTCTTGTTTGAAGGTGTGAATAGTTATGTCATTTAAGTTATTTGAAATTAAGTCACACATGTAATTGAAAGAAAGTCTATGATATTTTAATGTAGTGGTTCTATAGAATACTATGTACCTGATTCATTGTATACCCCCTAATGCGAAAAGTTCACAGTGATCTAAAAACCACTATGTAAAGGATGGTTTGTGATCAAAACCACTTGCGAGAGCATGGTTATAGGTAATCTGAGAAAACCTGGTGCATGGTTGAGGGTAATCCAAGAAAACCCAAAGCATGGTTACAGGAATCCAAGAAAACCTGGTGCATGGTTGAGGGTAATTTGAGAAAACCCAGAGCATGGTTACAAGTAATCCGAGAAAACCTAGTGCATGTTTGAGGGTAATCCAAGAAAACCCAGAGCATGGTTATGGGCAAGCTGAAAAAAAACCAGGTTGATGATGATGCGATGAAGGGGGAGGTATGAGGAAGAACGGTTGAATGAACCATGTAGCTGAAAAGGATTCCTAGGGAACTAGTCGTTACAATGGCTGATGACCCATGTATTATGATAGATGGATTTCTTTTTATATGGACATCAATAATCATATGAAGGTACAAGAGGAAGCAGATGAAGATATGACCACATAGATATTTAGATAAGTAGTCATTAAGGGAGAGTGTTGTAATATATAATTCTTACTTATCTAATATGTTTGCTAATGTATTGAGAAGTAGATTCAATCTCTACGTGAGTTGTGCGATCTTATTTCTAGAAGGTTGTAGAGAGTTGGATTTGTGAGATCCTAGTTTGGTGTGTGGTTGAGATATTCTCTCAACCTATCCAGTTATTTTTGGAATAAGTTAGATTTGATAACAACCTATGCACTCTATATAATAAAGTCCAATGTATTGATATTTAAGAAGTAATTGAATATTTGTACATATCACTCTACTCTCCCATTTTATCATTGAGAAGCCTTCCATCCTCTTCATATTTAACTATTATCTCAATAATATATTCAATCCACATCTGAAATAATTTGAAAATGAATGGATGTACAAAACCTCAGTACTTTTGTCATATTAGACTCATTAAAAAGTTATACATATATATATTGTGCTAAATTTGAAGTCTCCAAGAAATCAAAATATTTTATAAATTAGCAATAAAGAGAAGGTTGGTCCTCTAACATAAGTTTGATATTGATCTAGATTTAATATTCATCTTAATAATTATTTAGGAATATTGTTGAAATTCGTAATAATTATTCAAAATACTATACTTTTAATTTTATTGTTTTTATAGTTAGTTACTTATTTAAAAATAAACATAATTAAACCCTCCATAAAATCTTAAAAACAAACTCTAATTCAAAAATCATCATAAGTCAATAAATAGATCCTCATTATACACACTATGAATTGATTAACTCTAAATCCATCATGTGTTCAAATTGTTATTCCTAATGCTTGCTAAATTTAATCTAACATATGATCCATCAGTGATTCATGTAAAATTTGAATATAATCTATATGTTACTTTAGATCATGTTTTTAAAGTTGATATTTATATATAAATATATGAGCATATAATGTAAATCCATGTAACTATGATATGACATAGATAAAATAATCTATGTATCATAATCTAATATATCGTATAGATTGTTATTAATCATAATAGATATATTATCCATTATTTATTATAATAGATATAAAAGTTAAGTGTGCATTCCTTTACGGTGAAAATTATTACTTAATTTTATTTGCATGTTAAATGAAATAGAATCTAAAATATAATATAGGCATCATGACTTTGAAATATAGATATATGTGAATAAATCTTGTTAATTATCAATGAAATTAAATATGCAAATGAAAAATTATAATAGAAAATTAAAATAGAAAATTAAATCTTCTAGTTTAAATAATTTTAAATATATAAAACTTAGCAATTATAACAAATAAATAAATATAGAAAACTTGGAAATTATAACATGTTAATTTGTATAATATGCAATTAGGTTTTAGTGATATTGAATATGCACTTGCAATGAAATCTAATCATGAATCAAAAATAGGTTTGCATTTTTATAGCTACTAATTTATATAGAAATATAATTTTAGGAAATGGATAATACAATATATAAGTCTTAAAATTTCAAAATGTACATGTTATACGTTTACAAATTGTTGAAAATCAGTTAGTCATTCCCATATCTTAGAGAGGACAATTGTTTTAAATTTATTTCATTATAGCCGACATTGTTTTTTATTTAGTAAATATTCTATTTTTTTTAAATGTATATGTTACCGAAAAAAATTAAACATATCTTTCTATTCTTTTTTAACCTTTTACATTAAAAAAACATTTATTTTTTAACAACCCCTTAGTTACGACAACAAATAGCGATGTACAATAGGTAAATATTTTTTTCTTCGCGTTAGGAATTTAATCATCACAACATAAATTAATAGAATTATAAGAGACACACCATCAAAATCAATAATGACACAAGACAACACATTAGCATAAATAACAATGAAACACGATCAACGCCTAAACATAAATAGAGACGCAATTCAATACATCACAATCAACTAAAGAAAAATATAGATAATGATCAACCATGTCACTTAATATAAAACAACTACCCACCCAACCTATCTTGCATGGTTAGGACCTACAGGACACATAAGCAACGCTCAAGCCCAAGATTCATCTAATTGATTTTGACCACTTAAGGTCTCAGGGCTAGCGAGTGTTCTGAGGAACAAGGAGGTGTCTAAATCCCACTAATACAATCAAGTCGAAATCCAACTAGACCAATCAATCAATCTTAACTATCAGTCTTTCAAGGTGCGACAACAAATTCTACTATACTTATCAATCATTCAAGTAACAAATAAGTGTAATTGAGTAAGAGAATTCTTCATCTGAATCTTAAGACCCACTAGAGTGTAAGTGCATTCTTAGTAACAAATAGAGACCAAATTCTAACAAACATCAATAATACACCTTAGTACCTCTATGGTTGATTACAATCCCAAGTTAAGAACTTATAGAATTTATTTTCAACAGACGAAAAAAATTGATACTAATTTCCACATCTAACTATAAGGTCCCATAAGCCAGTCAACTTTTTGCGCAACGCTTAAGGAACTAAAATAAATTTAGGAATTGTTTATAAAGAAAGAGGATCCACATAATAATCAATTAAAATACATCAAGGTTGCATTGCATATCCTTTAAAGAATCCAAAACCAACTTAATAAGAATGAAAGTAATGATTCATTAACCAATTAATCATCTTTTCTTCATGTGAACGAATCATTTGCTTTACTTACTCCATGTTTTGACAATAGTTAAGTGCAAAGGTGTAAATAATTAAAACCAAAACATTAATAAGATATGAGAACCATAGTAAGGTCCATGTAAAATTTTATGCTTCCAACATTGTGCTCGCCTAAGTCAGATTTTAATCAAGTCAAGCATGGTTCATTAATTACTCCAAGATACTATAACCATTATAATCCTTATGTAGCGCAACTGTAACTTAAAGGACTTATCTTGATTAAATGGTACAATAATAAATTAATGCTAAATTCAAGTTTAATGGTAAGTACCATGAGGAGGCCAGACTTAATAATTAATTAATGGGAGTCAAGGTTGCTTGTATCCTTTAAAAAAATTAAGAACGTCTACACAATAGAGTGAAATCAAGATAGTTCACCTAATGTCTCGCTTAACCATGTATAAGGATTTTTTTTAGGAAGTTTAAGTCTTAATTAATAATACAAGATAAGAGTTCAAGACTTACAGTAGCTATGGGAAGGGATCTCATTTTAGATCTTTGTATACAAATTGTTGAAGGTAAAAAGATACAGGAAGAAAGATATCAGAATGAAAATTGTTACAGGGAAGAAACTCATTTTTAATTCGCTAGAAGCATAACCTCGGAGGGAAATTCGCTACAGGATACAACTCCTTTAAATTCGCTAGAAGAAATTCTCTGAAGGAGATTCATTGCAGGAGAAAACTCCTTTTAATTCGCTGGAATCAAAACTCTGAGTGAGATTCACTACAGGAGAAGACTCCTTTTAATTCACTGGAAGAAAATCTCCAAGGGAGATTTTCTATAGGAGAATCTCCTTTTAATTCGTTGGAGTCAATTCTCTAAGGGAAATTCGCTGCATGAGAATCTCCTTACAACCATTGGAAGGGATCTCTGAAGGTAAATCTGCCTCAAAAGAAATTTCTTAAAATCACTGGGAAGGGATATCTGAGTGGAAGTTTGTTGTAGGAGAAGGTCACATTCAATCATGGAAGGAATGCATACGCTGGAAGAAACAAACTCTGGAAGAGAAATATCTACTGGATAAAGAGCACCTTCAAATCATGGGGAAATCTCAGATGGTAATTTCTCCCACGAAAGGAATGGTAATGTGGTTGTAATAATCGTGTCGAATGTTTATGTTCAGCCTTCACTTACTAACATTCTAGACATCGCGCCACGTAACTAACTATATCTTCTTTCATTTCTTTCTAGAAGACTAAGGGCTTAAGTTCAGTCTTCATCTTCATGATTCTTGGATGAGCCATGTATACTGCTCTATGAGCTTCGTTTAAGATCAAATTTCTCAATTCGTCATTAGGCAGCATGTAAATCCTATTATTATACCTCACCAGTCCATCATTTTCCAGTGTATAACCTTGAAACCTTGGCACCATCATGGTGTCTTGTTTGATGTTTTCCTTAACCTCCTTCTGCCAGTCATCGTCGATCTGTATAGCTAGAATATTTTATCAAAGATTCATTTGAATAGGTATTATTGAGAATACGCGTGGTCTTTGACTCCATGCATAAACCACTATGTTTACCGTACCCTTTATGTAATAAATCTCGAAGTCATATTTGCTAAGTAGTTCTGACTAACGCCTTTGTCGTGCATTCAGGTCACTCTGCGTAAATATGTGTTGCAATCCGCAATGATCTGTCTTTAATTCTAATTTTCATCTGATCATATAGTGTCTCCAAACTCTCAAGGCATACGAAATTTCCAATAACTCCAAGTCATGCATTGTGTAGTTCTCCTCATGCTTTTTCAATTTCCTTGAAATGTAAACGATCATTCGACCATCTTGCATCAAGACTCTACCCATGCCTTCCTTGGATGCATTTGTGCATACCAAGAATTCCTTGTCCATGTTGAGGACATTTAGTATTGACATTATCATCAAAAACCCCTTGATCCCTTGAAACACTTCCACACACTTCTCGGTCCACACAAACTTATTTTTTTTCTTCTGCAATTTCATGATCGGAATTACTATCTTTGAAAAACCTTCAACGAACCGTCGGTAATATTATGCTAAAACCATAAAGCTGCATACTTATGGTACATTTGTTGGTGTAGGCCATTCCATAATAGCCTCTACCTTCACTTGATCCACACCGATGCCTTCATCGGATATGACATTCCCTAAGTAATGAATCCTCGATTGGTAAAAAGAGCATTTCAACAGTTTCTAGTACAATTTGTTTCTCGTAAACACTGTAGTACTAAGTGTAAATGTTCATCATGTTCCTTTGTCATCCAAATATATATCAGTATGTCATCAATGAATACTTGAAAAAAAAAATCCAAGTATTCACGGAACACCCGATTTATCAAAATCATGAATACCCTTGGGGCGTTTGTCATTCCAAATGGTAAAACAGTAAAATCGTAGTGCCCGAACCTCTTCTTGAATGTTTTCTTAGGAATGTATTCCTCTTTAATTCATAACTAGTGATATCCTAATCTAAATTCAATCTTTGAAAACACCATTGAACATTTCATTTGATCAAACAAATCATATATCCTTGGAAACAGATACTGGTTCTTTATCGTCGCCTTCTTCAATTGACGGTAGTCAATACAAAGTCTCCACGACCCATTCTTATTTATTATGAAAATAATAGGCACACCCCAAGGTGACACACTTGGACATATAAGTCCCAAGTCCAATGACTCCTTCAGTTGCATTTTCAACTCCTGTAACTCAAATGTCAACATTTGATAAAGCGTTCTTGTTATCGTTTCAATTCCAGGTTTCAAATCGATGGTAAATTCCAACTCTCTTTCGAGTGGAAAGCCTGGTAACTCTTCTGGAAACACATCAACAAACTCTCGTACTATCGAAATGTTTTATAATCCTTTCACCTTGCCCTTGTCATTTAGCGCTAATATTTCATATAACTTACATCCTTTGTGTTAGGTCCACATGTGAGATCGGAAGAGCG
>CBVK0100189902.1:0-13724 GCA_900067695.1 Picea abies | reverse complement strand
TACATGTTCAAACGTATTTTGAAGAAGGGACACTTTGGATTGATGGATTTATTGTTCATTTATAATTCATGGTTCACTTAACCAAGAGAAGATTGGATTCAAGATTCATCATATCCACTACAAATTCTAAGTGATGCCATTTAACCCTTATAATGTTTTATCTAGATTTCAAGCCTTCATGAATAAAGTGTTTTGTAAATATATCTACAAGTTTATATTAGTTTTATTTGATGGTATATTGACATAGAAGAACATTCACAAATCATCTAGAGCATCTTGTATTTGTTACTTTAGTACAACATAAAATTTATGCAAGAGAATGGGATTATGAATTTACTGAAACTTCCCTTCGGATATATTTTCCATATTATCTCTATAGAGGATGTTGGCACACAATAGGGAGATCCAGGGTTCAACACTAATTCACCAACAAAACCATTAAGATACAGGTCCTTTCTGCATCACCTGCAAGCAAGTCAAGTCTCACCTGAGGCATCTATGGGGATTGCAGGAACCAGGTTTCCATAATCATGAAGGGAAGGGAGGAATTAATTATAACCATTCCACTTAACATTCATTCATTATACCATTCATTATGTGTGCATAACCATAACATCATATCATAGATTCAGATTAACCAACATACATTAAGTGTGCACAATAAACATAACAATAAACAAATACATAACGACATGACACAAAGACACAATATTTTAATGTGTTTCACCCAATATTGGATACATCCACAATGAAAGGCTTCTTATATTATCATTCAACATCAACTCTTACAAAAGATGCACACTGAGCTCATACATGATATCTCAGTTCTTCCCCCAAATGCCCTTTCCGTTCGCGCATACAATGCACACTTATCTCATTCTCACACTCAAGCTCTCTTCTACCCAAAAACCCTTTACATATTTATACATTTTCATTATGGCTTAGCCCATAAAAAAATGGACCAAAATACTTAATAAATTCTAACCGTCTTATGCTTTTCGTGTATGATGACCCATGAAAATGCCCTAACTACCTTCCTTTCTTCCATGCACACTTCTCCTTAGCCAACTTGTCATGCGGTTGCTCTTGCAAGATTCCCAAAATAGGTCCCAAAATTCCCTGCTCCAAGATGCCCCCAACACTCACATGTGGCTCATCCCGAGCCACTTAGTTCTACTGCCACTCCATTTAGTGTCGCAACGAGCTTTTCAAAAGTCTCCTTTGCTTTCACAATATTCTCATTTACTTATGTTTCCCATGTCGATATCTCTTCTACATTCTGCGCTGTGAATGCTAACTTAAGGAATTCTTCCTGAGCAGTAATCGAGTTGAATAAACATGAAATTCCTTTTTAACTTTCTTCTTCAATTTGGGTAGGTGGTTTTCTTGTTTCTCGAGTATCATAAATGCTGCAATACCTAGGTTCTTGCTGCACAATGAGTTTTCTTCCCTTGTTCTTCATGTTCCCATTCTTCTTCTTGATCCTTCTTTGGTTCTTTTGTCTCCTTTTGTGCTATCTCAATGACCTCTTGTTCTATGTATTCCTGTTTCGGGAAAGTTGGCTAATCTTGGATCTATTTCTTCCATTCTTGAGACTTCTTCTTGCACCAATGTTGCTTCTTTCTTACTATGTTGTTTATTTTGCTGTGATGAGGATTCTCCTATATTCAGTGGCTTCATTGTTCTATGCAAATAACCCACGTCTACAACTTACTTGCTCAACTATTTTCAAACTCGCTCAATTATTTCTGTCTTGCTGAATGCTCGAACAATAATAACCTTTTCCTATCGACCCATCATATTATTTTATAGGCCGTCGCCAGTTGTTTCCATTCTTCTTTGCGCCCAAAATTTGCAGTCTAATCCACTTGCATTCACATCTAATTCTTAACCTAACTCTTCATTAACTTCATATCCTTCGGCAGATCATATGTTAGATTTTCCATCCTGTAAAAATTCAACATCATTTCTTATAAAAGGTTCACGCTACACTCATATATGATATCTCAGTTCTACCCCAAAACTCCCTTGCCGTTCACGCATACAGTGCACACTTATCTCATTCTCACAATCTGGCTCTCTTATACCAAAAAAACCTTTACATTTTTATACATTTTCATTAGGGCTTAGCCCGTTACAAAATGGACCAAAAGGCCTAACTAACTTCCTCCTTTCGTGCGCACTGATCCATGACAATGAGCTAGCTTCATTCCTTTCTTCCACATGTGCGCTTCTCATTAGTCGACTTGTCACACGATTTCTCTTGCGTGATTACCAAAACGGGTCCCAAAATGTCTTGCTCCAACAATGGGATACATTGGAGAAAAAGGGCTTTGAGCTATGCACCATCCTATACAAGTTGTTAGGGAATGTCGACTCGACTGGATGCAACAACATTGTTGTTCCTGAAGTCAACTTGAATCTAACTCAAATTGAATCATGTTGGGTTGAGTCATTTCAAATCAACTTGACAATACTTTTTCAAGTTGAACCGACCATTTTATGGCACCAAAGGGTGGGATACATTGGAGAAAAAGGACTTTGAGCTATGTGTAACAAAGCTATGGTCAAATGTTTTTCTGATTATAATTTGGAAGTCAATGTTTGTGAGCATTGCATATATGGAAAACAAAATCGGGTTCGGTTCCCATTTAGAGTGACAAGGGAAAAGGGGGTTCTATAATTGGTTCATAATGAGGTGTTTGAGGCTATAATAGTCCCTTCACTTGGAGGATCCCTATATTATGTCTCCTTCATAGACGATTTTTCTAGGAAGCTATGGATATATTTCCTGAGAAATAAATTAGAGGTTTTTGAGAAATTCAAAGAGTTTAAATCTCTTGTAGAAAACCAACCAGATAATAAGATCAAGGTGTTGAGAACTAACAATAGTGGTGAATTTTGTGGAAATGATTTTGAGCATTTCTGCAAGAAGTGTGGAATATTACACCAAAATACCACTCCATACACCCCACAACAAAATGGAGTTTCTGAGAGAATGAATGGGACATTGATGGACAAGTTAAGGAACAATTTCACTAGTTCTGAGCTTGCACAAGAGTTCTGAGTAGAGGCAATCAATACTGCAAAATATTTGGTAAATAGGTCTCCTGCATCGGTGATAGTTGACACGACTCCACATGAGGTATGGTTTGGTAAGAATCCTTCACTTTCACATGTCAAAGTATTTAGTTATGATGCATTTTTTCATGTTCCCAAAGAAAAAAGGGGCAAGCTAGAAAAGAAGGAAGTCAAGTGTATTTTCGTTGGATACAAAGAATGAATGAGCAAATATAATTTTTGGGATCATGCATCGAGGAAAATAGTGTACATTCAAGATGTGGTATTTAGAGAAGTCGGAGGCATGTCCAAGTTTGAAGTGGTTCAAATAGAGAAATATTTAGGGAAGGTTAGGTTTGAACCGAGGAATGAAGAAGATGATTCAAATGAGTTGACTGAATCATATGAAGAGGTAGAAACTCCAACCCCAATTGTAAGGAGGTTTGAACGAGTAAGAAACCAATTGAAAGGTATATTCCACCCAATTTTTATTCTAAATTTTTGTTAACTACCATTGACGAGGATACAAAGTTGGTTAGGGAGGCAATCAAATCGATAGAGGGTAGAGTCTGGAAGGATTCCATGGTTGAAGAAATGAAATCCTTGCACAAGAATGAGATGTGGGATTTTGTAGAGTTAACTAATGGAAGAAAACCCATTGATAGAAAGTGGCTGTTCAAGAAATATATGAACTTAGCAGGTCAAGTCGAGAAATTAAAAGCTCGACTGGTAGCTAAAGGATATTCCCAAGTTGAAGGAGTCAACTTTGATGAATTTTTTTCACCTGTTGCAAAATTAACTTCCACAAGAGTACTAATGGCTCTGGCTACAAAATTTGACCTTGAGATGGAGAAAATTAATGTGAAGACAACATTCCTATATGGGGACTTGGAAGAATAAATCTACATGAAACATCCTGAAGGATTTGTAGTAAAGGGAAATAAAGAGTTATTTTGAAAATTGAAAATATCCCTTTATGGTCTAATTAAAATGCCAAGTATGTGGAATAAAAAACTTGAAGCATACATTCTTAGTTTCGGATTTGTGAGAAGCAAGGCTCATCATTGTGTATATTCCAAGGAAGAAGGCAATAATTTCATATATGTATCTTTGTATGTTGATGGCATGTTGTTGGTAGGAAAAAACATGGACACAATAAAGGAGGTGAATAAGAAACTATCCTCCTAGTTCCACATGAAGGATCTCAGTGGAAAAAAATTCATTCTAGGAATGGAGATCAAGATAGATCAGGTAGTTAGAAATATTTGGTTGAACCATAAGAAGTACAATGAAAAAATATTGAAGTGTTTCAACATGCAAGATTGCAAACCAATCAAGGTGCCAACTCATGTGGGAACAAGGCTAACTGTTGAACAGTGTCCAAAGACACAAGAAGAAATAGAGGACATGGAACATGTTCCCTATGCAAGTGTTGTTGGAAGTCTAATGTATGCGATGGTATACACAAAACCAAACATTTCTCATGTAGTGGGAGTATTTAGCATATACATTTGAACACATGGGAAAGAGATTTGGACATCTGTCAAAAGTGTGTTCAGGTATTTGTGTGGCACAAAATATTATGCTATATGTTACCAAGGAAAACCTGAAGCTGACAGTAAAGTATAAGTACATGGATTTTTTGAAGATGAATGGTCTAGTTATTTGGATCAATGGAGGTTGACCAATGGATATTTTTCAAGATGTTCGATGGAAAAATTAGTTGGATGATTAAGCGATAGGAAGTTGTGGCCTTGCCAACAACATAAGTTGAATACATGGCATCCACTCGTGGAAGAAAAGAAGTAGTGTGGTTGAAAGGATGTGTTCGGGAATTGGGTTTGATTAGAGAGATATAAAGATAAAATACGATAGTTAAAGCACAATATTTTTGGAAAAAATCCCAACGTACCATTCCAAGATGTATCACATTGATGTACAATACCATTTCATGAGAGACATGGTGGAAAACAACAAGGTGTTCTTGGAGAAAGTAGACATGTTGGAAAACATAGCAGAATTGTTGACCAATTTTGTGAGTGTTGTGAATTTGTCTGGGTGTAAGAGGTAATGGGAATTGGTACCTTGGGTCTATGAAAAAAAATTCAGGAAGCTCCCATCACAACAAAGAAGAAAACATGTGGGAGAATGTATTCTTGGCTATGAAAGCCGAAGGTCGAAGTGATCGACCGGGAAAATTAGAAGTCGTAGTGATTGAAAATAAGTCAAGAGGTCATTCGACAAGAGGTCATCATGAGGTTGAGTGGAAACCGACTGGATAATTAATAGAGGCTGAATGGTAATATGATTGGTAGTTGACTGTAACAAAATCCCGAGATTCCCCGAATTTGTAGCCAATGATCTACGTGGATCTGTAACCATTTTTGGGAACCATGATTTAGGGTTTTTCATACCGTAAATTCTATAGATAACGTGTAACATACCCAACCACCAACTGGTTTCCGACCACGATACTTCAAATTTCACTTCAAGAATTGATTTTGAATTCTAATAATAATTATTTCGAAAAGAAGCATGAAATAATGGAATAACCAAACATGCAATAATCAAGATTCATGTTATACTTAAAAATAATGCTTAATAATTCCATGCACAACAATAACCAACAAGCATGCACATTATGAACACATCAACTTAGAGATAATAATAATACACAACAAATTATAAATATACAGAAAATACAAAGATCACTTATAATTAATTAAACCATCCACCAACTGGCTGCAGACCAAGGAAATTCCTCCAAACCATATAAATTGTTGTTCCAAGTCTCAAAAATAGGTCACCCCCAATCCAGGGCTATGAATCCACAAGGGAAAGGTCCTAGGTTGACTCTACACACAACAATTATCTAACAGACTCTCAGGTTTTCCCAACCACACAAAATTCCTAATTTCAATCTCTCTTTCCCCTCAGCCCACACAACCCAAAGAAATGAACCCTTTTCTTTTCAATGCAGTCCCTTAGGTTGTTCCAATTTATTTCCAGATCTCCAATGCTATTTGTAAAGAAATATCAATGCTGTGAACTCTAACGATTCTCAGTTGTGGATAGTTATTTCAGAACTGCCATCAATATCAAGCACACATGAATCCATTCCCTCATAGAATGATTAATAATTCCTTACAACCATCTCACAATGTATCTCCTCCTCCATCCATTCATTTGCATGCTCAGACAAAGAGCACACAAATTATCAAGAATGAGGAAGATGAGTGATTGAATAATGAATGAAGAACCCCAAAAATGAATGATCAACCAAGAACAACCCCAAACATCCCACATGCAGGGTTTATATAATTACAAGAACCAAGAACCACATGGCCTCCCCAAGAAATCTCATGTAACCACTTCCTCAAATAAAACCAGGATGGGAGAATAAAATAATAATAAAAGAATTAGCCCCTTTAGCCCCCTCTCTTGTGGAATCATAACCCCCTATCTCTTATCCTTGTCCATATTGCAACCAACGATGTATTTTATTAAAAAATATAGAATTATTACATTTCTAGGCACCTCAACCTTTCGACATACCGAATCACTATCCTATGTCACATTTACATAATACATTCTAGTTCATAGGGGTTAAATCAAGGTGTTACACCCCCCTCCCCTTATTTTGGCACTTTCCTCAGTGCACAACACCATACCAATGTTATTCTCATCACATATATAGTCTCTTTGGCCTTTAATATGCAAAGGAAGTCTAACCAAATGCTTATATACATATGAACTTCAACATAAAAACATGTGTACATAGACACTCTGGCCCAAAACATGCACACGAATTTTACAATTTACATTTTTGGTAGCAGTTCCAACCAACAATCTCTCATTCCCCATTATCCTGCACAATCCAAGGAAGTGTACCCCCTTCTCTGCTTTGCAGTCCTTCAGGATGTACCACTTCTCTTCAAGGCTTTCGTGCACTCAACCAGGAATTATCAGAGTTGTTGCCTTAGGAACTTTAGTTGCAACAAGTCCACTAGACTTTTCTTCATTCCTTGCCTTTGTCCTTGAGCTCCATTTCCTTCTGGTGATGTTATTCCCAAGATTCTAGCTTCAGAATCCAACATCTCATCTATATTACATACATACAATCATCATGAGATATCATTATAACAATTTTTCAATCAAATATGTTTTATACATGAATTTTTTTTTTCCAAGCATGAGCTTCATGTTCATAATTCGTTTGTCTCTTGCAACAGCATGAATCAGTATTTATTATAGATAAGAATAGTGCCATGTCCAAGATCATTCTTCCTGCAATTTTATTAACCTTCACTTAGCCAAACCAATTGTTAACATATCATAACAATTTTTAATTATAAATTTCCAAATATGGTTTATACAGGAAAATAAAATTCCCCAGAAATGAGGTTTTTGCTCACAATGTTTGGCTCTTACAACAACATGCATTGGTCTTCTTTATGGTCTTACATCCTTTCCATATCCAAGACTATTCTTGCTGTAATTTCCTCAATTTACACACAGCCAAACAGATTGCCAGTAATTTTAAATTCCAATTTCCAAAGTTGTTTTATACAAAAAAATAAAATTTCCAGGCATGAGCTTATGTCCATAATGTTTGGATCTTGTAGCAGTAGATACTAGTCTTACTTATGGGCTTATATTATTTCCATATCCAAGATCAATTCACCTACTATTTTCCTCATCCTTCACTCATCCAAACAAACTATCAATATCATGCACATTATCATTCTATCTTTGTAACATTTTAAACAACTCAAAAAATGATCTCAGAATTGTAACAAACTAACAATTCAATCACCTTCAACTAGTATTCATATTAAATATAATGCAACTATCCATCATTATGAATTTTCAGCACCATAGGATTTTCATAATGCAAAATATTACTAATAAAATAACAATTGGTGTGCCAATACCCATGGTCACATCTACAAATTGCATCCCTACATTGAGTACATAGTACCACATAACTATTTCATGCAGTCTGCCATGGTGAGTTGGAAGGTCTGCTCAACGCCTCAACACATCATCTGAACTCTTTCCAATATTTCCCAACTATTTGGATACCCTCCTATTCAACCCATACAGAACATGAAGAAACAAAATTCCTAAGTTCTCTTCAGTGTCGACAAAGAGGTTGCAGTCCAAACATAAGATATACATGGGAAACCATTGAGTAGTCACATAACACTATATCCCTTCCATATCCAACCACATCATGGTCTCACACAAGACTATCTCTATGGATATTCATTGCTATAGAAAGAGTATGTCTCCTTATTTGACCTGGTTATGATCTCATAACTAATCATACATGATATGCAACTAATAATTTATCTAAATTCATTCTAGCATCAACACCATTTACATACTCCATGCCTTCGACCATTACATATCAATTTAAATATTGAAAAATTAATTGAGGGAATTCTTACCTCAATTCCCTTCAACATTATGCATCAAAAGCAACCAAATGCATACCTGCATTGTTGTTATCAACCTACTTGATGCTACCTAATCAACTAGTATTTGTAGAAGCTCACAATCTTCCCCCTTCATCCTTTTGATCACCATTTCTACGACCCTCATGGGTCTAAGTTCACATAGATAGAAGTAATAAGAAACAACAACATTCACATGTTTAACCATGCTAGATCTTTTTTCCTGAATACATAATCCATCATTAGTGATACTCAATTTCCATAACATCATTATTACATGTATATAACAACATATTATTCTAAGTCCACAAGCATATCATATGCATATCCAAGCATGTACATATGCACAAATGCACACCCATATGCACCAAGTATTCACTTTCCACATGCCTACCAATACATATGCATTTTAACTTTATTGTATGCATCATGCACTCTAGTGCATTTCTATTTCAAATCACTTATTTATTATTTCTGTTGTAGTTGGTTTTCCTTGAATTTCTTCAGATCCTTTCTTCCTTGTGTTCTCCCATTCTTCTCATTTTCACTATTGTTCTTTGGTATGAACACTTTCCAACCAAGATCCACTTATCCATTCTACAATCCAACCAATGTGTTCTATTTACAATAGCTTCTCTTAGGTAGACATATTCAAACTTTACTTTTATGAATCATTCCAACACATTGGAATCAGTTATCTCACAACATTCCATCACTCTACTACCACAACATCCTTGAATCAACTTAACCATAATCATTCCACATCCCTATTATTATTTCTAGCTGTATATTGGATTTCCAATTTTGGGAATTGTTCTCTTAACTTCATTTAACAACTCCCTGTGCAACCATAATTTTCCCACTCAAGACCATTCCCAATGGAAGTCTATTTTAATTTAGTGGAACTTTTCAAGTGAAATAACCTTCATTATTATATCCCCTATTTATCTGCATTGTCCTTCTTCCACTATGAACTCTGATATTGGAAGTGGCTTTCTTGCTCCGAGTACTTTTAGACAAGGTAGCTAAGTCATAACTAGCTAATCCTTTTGAGGAACTCCTATGCTTGGTACATAGAGATTATTCACACATCACATCCTAATCTCCTTGTTCTCTTTCACATCAAGCTTGCAGCTATCTACACATCTCTACCTTCAAGGCTATGAAATCTTACTTTTCCTTTCTATGACCATTAATGAAATTGTTCACCCATTGGATTCATGTCCTATGTGAGAACAATTTTTGTTGTGCCTTGCAATTCATTCATATTATGTAGTAGTTGACAAATAATTCTTTTGTTCCACTCTTCTTGAGTTCTTTATCCACTTTTCATTCATTTCCCTGTAGCTCTTTATTTCCTCAACCAACTTCTGCAATATATGTCATGCTTCCATGACTCTAATATCCAATCCTAGGCTTGAATTTATCTAATTTTATCTTTAATTCTTCCAAATGTGCAAGAAACCATTTTTATTAGAATTATGCATATTATAGAAATTTGTCAATTAATGCTATAGGTCCTTTTTTCTACTCAACTCGTGAAGAATTATATCACAATTCTCCAAATTCTAATGATTCTAGGTTATTCTCCTCTGAATAATATTTATGAAATATATACTCATGTCTCATTATGATATATTATCTAAAAGTTATGGCTTCTTGAAAAATCCATTTTCACCCCATTTGTGCATTTTCTCCACTGGTGTAATTTTATTGAAAGGCCAACTTTTGCCAACACCAAAATAAAATATGTTAAGAACTAGAGAAACTTTTGTATGAGACATAGATAATAATAATGACAATGAAACAATAACAACTCTCGTATTTTCAATCTGATGTTCTAGTAAAAAACTGCAACAATCAAGAAATGACAACTTTGTCATTTTCACCCCTTTTTTCCAGACTTGGAATTTTTATCCAAGCTAAGCAAGACATGCTATATCTCAATCTGTGCACTTTTCGAAAAATTTCAATAAACCAAAGTTGTTTGTCTTAATGAGTATATAAAATGTTGAGTAAATAAATTTTTTTTCAATGTTGGAAATGTAATATGTTAGGTTACTTGACGAATATGAATCGTCAAGTAATAGGAAAAGTCATTAGAATTCCAAGAGACCTTGGAAAATGAATCCAACGATCATCAAATATGTATTTATATATGTATCATATCATTAATGAACACAACTAACACTTATATTATTTATGTGTTCCAACAATGGCATCGAAGTTGAGTGTTTTTGTTTCCCTTCCTATGTGAAACACATCTGACCTCCTGCCTATGAGTCTGCATTATTCTATGCCCATATGCATCCGTCTTCCATTTTGTCTCTATAAAAATGTTCCTCTATATGTTATAATTCTATTCTACTCTGCACTTAGTCTTCTCAATCTATTTTCTATTCTATCTCGTGCTCTTTCTCTGGTTATTCTCTGCATGCTCAAACTCACAAAACTTTGGGAATGAGGGTGATGGGTCGACTTAGGGTTTTACACATTGTTATGAGGAAGTTGGGTGATCTGGATTTACGAGTGGAACTAAATGAATAACATACTAAATATAATTAAATAGAGGTACGAATAATAAAAAAAGATATCCAGTGAATAATAACTTCTATTAAATAAATAAAATAGGTTGAAATTATAGAACTGAAAACAACTTGCTCGAATGGTGGTAGCTATCTCTAAGAAGAGATGTGGATGTTATGTGCATCTGTCTGAATAGAATGATTACAATGAGGATCCAGAGGCATTTTTAACATTACTCATGAATTCCAAAACCCTAGACATCCAAAAACCTAACCCTAGGAGATGAAATGCCAAAATTTATGTGGGCTCTGATGGGTAAGTTGGTACCTCAACTTGTCAGGGTTGTAAATTTTGCATACAACCTTCATTTTAGGCATGTGATAGCCCATAGGAAAGGTATTTTTGAGAAATACACATTATCCCTTGAAAATTTGACTCTGTATTTAGTTTGACTATGGAAAGCCAAAAAAAACATTGTTTAGGGCCCAAAAACGGCCCTGGAAATACAGAAATATGTACTGACATGAAAAATTCCAAAATAAGCAAGTTGGAATAGGTGGGAGGCCACCAATATCTAGCTGGATGTTGTGTAGGGATTCAGGATAGCCCTAGAGGTAAATAACCCACAATTACAAAGAAATTTCATCATTATAGAGAAATGTGTTGAACTAAAAACTGTCAAGAGGAGGAAGTTGAACTAGGTGGGTGGCCACCAATATCCACATGGACCAGTCCTCCCCCCTTAGGAATAAATGGTCTCCATTTTGTTGAGTGCCCCCATCAGGTGATGAAATGTTCACTGAATTTGGCCCCGGGTGAACCACTTTCCTTGGTGTAGGAGTTGCCTTGCCTTTACAACCCGATAAAGTCAGATTCACTGTTGGTGAGTGTCCTTGAACTGTGTTTCCACGATATGATCAGTGGATGCATGATCCATGCAATCAGGGTTGATCTCTGTTGGTGTTAATTGTTCTGCGATCTCCGAGGTTTCCAATAATGGTGGAAAATATGGTCGGAGGAGGTCCACATTGAACACTAGGTGCAATCCAATGAAGGGGGGAGTGTTGAGCTCAAAAGCATTGTCACCCACAACCTTGGTGATAATGTAAGGCCCATAGTGAAGTGGATGAATCTTTTGATGGGGCCCTATAAGAGGTTCTTTCTACAAATGTAACTAGACCTTGTCTCCCACCTGAAACTTGTGTGGTACCCAGTGTTGATCATGGAATTGCTTGTACTTAGCATTGGATTTCTACAAAATATCATGGGCCTGCTGGTGGATGTGCTGAATATGCTCTATGAATCTGGTGGCTTTTTTGACCTCAGAATGAACATGGGAAGATTTTGTCTGTGTGGTTACAAGAGGTAGTGCAACATCAATGGGACCCAAGGGTTGGAATCCCAACCCCACGTGGAATGGGCTATGGCCGGTGGATCTATGGAGAGCCTTTCTTTAGTTGTGATGAACATAGGGAATACTTTCATCCCATGTATGTGGATTCTTAGAGTTATACATGCGCAGGATGTGGACAATAATTTGATTGACGACATTTGTTTGGCCATCGGTTTGAGGGTGGAAGGCAATGGATTTAGTGAGCTGGGTGTCCAACAGTGACCAAAGTATCGACCAAAATGTGTTGAATAACCTCTTGTCCTGATCGGAGATGATGGTATGTGGTATCCCAAAATGGACCCACACTCGCTTGAAGAAGATCTTGGTAGTATATGTCATTGTGATTCTCTTCTTGCAGGCTATGAGAATTGTCATCTTCGAAAATTGATCAACCACCAAAAATACACAATCATTTCCTTTCTTGGTGGACGAAAGTCCATACATGTAATCCATCGAGATGGATTCCCAAGGCCTCTCGGGAGTAGGAAGAGGGGTTTATAATCCATGCTTTTTGATGGTTGTCTTGGTCATGGCACAAGAATTGGAATATTTGATATACTTGTTGATGTCCTATCAAAGTTTTGGCCAACAAAAATGTTTTTGTAGAATGGCCACAATTTTCTCCACGCAAAAATGTCCTGCCATCCAACTGTAGTGAGCCTCCCAAATCAATGTTGCATCCTCACTTGAAAAAACACATAGGTGACCCATATGGAATAACAGTCCATCTTGAATGTGAAAATTGGTGACATTCGTGCCTGTACCCAAGATCTGATAGGTGGTGGCGAAGTCAAGATCTCGATGATAAAGTTGGGGCCACTCAGATGCCTCATGCCCACATAAATGAAGCATGGTGGTGAGTGCAGCCATGGGAGGTCGACTAAGGAAATCAACGACAGGATTTGTGCTCCATGTCTTATACTTAATGTTGAGATGGAACTGCTGCAGGTATGTGGACCACTTTTGATGGTGATTTTTATGAAACTTATCTTGTGTTTGTATGAACTGAAGAGGCTTGTGATCAGTGTGGATGATTGTCTCCTTTCCTAGAATGTAATGTTTCCATTGACGACAGGCTTGCACAATGGAATATATTTCTTTGTCATAGGTGGGGTATTTTCAGACAATATCTAAGAGTGTCTCACTATGGTATGCTATTGGATGACCATGCTGAGTGAGAACTGCACCTACAACATAGTCAGATGCATCATTCTCAATATCGAACGGTTGTTTCATATCGGGTAAGGAGAGTACTGGAGATGAGCACAAGCGATGCTTCAGATCAT
>CBVK0100189901.1:0-13725 GCA_900067695.1 Picea abies | reverse complement strand
TCTGTATTTTTACAGTCTCTGTACATTTCTTTCATTAATAGAAATCGTGTATTACTGTATCTCCGTGTTTATGGTTGCATCTCTGATACATTTCTGTTATATTATTGGATATACGCGATATCTCTGTGTATTTCTTTATTATATCTCCGCTCTCATTTCGTGCCGAAAATAATCCGGATCAATTATTGTGATCATCATTTAGTGTCTCTACAAAGAGTTTAAAAGAACCATAATTGTTTAAGCACGGTAACAACTGATTCACCCCCCCCTCTCAGTTGTCTAACACAAAGCTATGACAAGAAAAGCAATAGCCATTAAAGGTGTTTCCATTCTTGATTTTATTGTGACTTTAGAAATATATCATTTGATTTTCTTCTTCCTTTTTATTTCTATAGCTTCCTTCCTTAACAAAGTTCATGATTGCACCTTTTCCTTTTGAGAAGGATGATCCTTTCTCATGTTTGTAAATGGTGCTCCATTTGTGATTCTATTATTTCTTATTGTATCCTAGACCAATTTTGTCATCAGCTGATCTTTGGCTCATCCAAATCTTATCTAGGATAGCTAAGATATTATGGAAATTGAAAATCTTATTTGTCTTTTCATTCATATTTTTGAGATTGTCTATTTCTAACTTTAATATTTGACATAATTCTTCCTTTTTACTCAAGTGACTCTTCAGGGCTTCTTCCACTTCTTTAGCATGATCAAGTTTAGTCTTTAGATTGATGACTATGTCTTCTGTCTCATCCAAGACTTCTTTGCATTTAATATTTTTGTCATATGTCTTCAATTCTTCCATATCTTTTGTTAGATCAAAAACTTTAGTTTTCAATATTTTGATTTCTTCCTTGTATTCTAGCTGAATCCTTTTGAGGTTGATAGCTTATAATTCAAACATTTGGAATGATTCTTCCTTTTTTGTTATTTGGATCTCCTGGGATTCTTCCTTTTTCTTAGATTCTTCAATTTGAGTCATTAGATATGCATTGGTACTTTCATTTATTTTTTTGAAATTGATGATTTCCAATTCCAACATGTGGTAAGCATCTTCTTTCCTTGTTAACTAGATCTTTAGGTCTTCTTCACTATCTTTAATTTCCTCAAGTTAAGTGTTTAGACTGTTAACTAATTCTTTTGATTATTTTAGTACTCTTTTCTTTTACTGTCATGTGGCTTTAATTATTCCATCTCTTTTGTTAGATTAATAGCTTTGGTTTTTAATCTTTTGATCTCTTCTTCTTTTTCTAGATGAAACTTTTGTTCATTCTCTTCATGGTTAGATTGATCTAACTGTTAAAGTAGCACCATATCCTTTTGTTGGAGTTTCTCCAATTCTTATAGAGTGCAC
Organism: Picea abies; assembly: GCA_900067695.1. Lineage (NCBI taxonomy): Eukaryota > Viridiplantae > Streptophyta > Pinopsida > Pinales > Pinaceae > Picea > Picea abies. Next base: position 12,374 of record CBVK0100189901.1, on the reverse strand, counting down.
ATGGTTGTGTACTCAATATTGTTAAGAGCCTCCACATGAACTTTAATATGCATATAATTTCTTGGTTCCAAACGAATATCTCCTATAGCAACTGCAACATCAATTTTAAGATTATGTAATTTTTCTTTAGTGATTATTGAGGTATGCCTCAATTCCTTGATGAGGTTGTCTTCCTCATTGTTGACTACAATTTGCATCAAATACTGTATTTCATTTTGATTATAAATCTTTTTCTCTATGTTATGTTCTTTAATCTGATTGCAATTTTCCCCTTTTTATTTTGTTCCTTATCTTGATAAGAATTCTCTTCTTTTGAGTTTTGTTCTTTATTCTGAAAGGAATCCTCTATATCTGAGTCTTGTTGCTCACTTTGATAGGACTTATCTTCTTCCTGTGTTTCATTATGATAACAATTTTCTAGTTGGAGCCATGATTCTTTAAGAGATTTGTAGTGCCTCATATCTTCTTTGACTTCGTCTGACAATTCATCCTGGATTGATTTTAAGGCTATTGAATTGTTTCTCCTTGCTTCCTTTGCAATTTTGTATTTTATTTTTGAAGTAGTTAAGTTCTAGGGATTACTTACTACTGAATCCCAAACTCCAAATCCTCTTGACTTCAGATATCTTTTCATATTTTCCCTCCATGATGAATAATTTGTTCCATCAAATAAAGGAGCTTCATTTGTGGAGATAGAAATTTGTCCACCAATTTCTTCTGAATCTACCTTCAGTGTTTAAAATGTGTTGAAGCAACCTTGCTCTGATACCAATTGTTGAAACAGATACTTGACACTGAGAGGGGGGCGGTGAATCAGTGTCACAAAACTTTGGACAATTTTCCACTTTTCACAAATTAACTGAACAACAAATATTTATTTCATTTTCTCAATCGATATATATATATAAAAGAATAAATACTTTATTTATTTATTTTAACTTGGATGAATACATAAGATCAATATTTGAATATCATCTTCAAACAATTATGAGAGAACCAACTCTTTGTTACAAGACCCATCTTGTAGTTCTCAGATCCAACTGAGAAATGAGGAATCCAACCCTCATAACAAGTCCCATATTGTTGATCTTAGATCCAACTGAGATGTGAGGAATCCAATCCTCATACAAGACCCATCTTGTAAACATGCACCAACCTGATAGAATGAACCTTCATTCAATCCATTATATATAAATATATATACTTCAACAAATTCAACTACACTTCTTCTCACGATTCCTTCTTGTTTATATAGCCTTCCAACTGGTGTGAATTTGAATCATTGTGTCTTTTGATATTTGAACCATTGTACCTTTTCATTTAAAATGATAATATTAATCTTTAATTAATATCATTTTTCCTTTTATCCTTTATTCATAATGCTCATGAGTTAACTCTCTTTTAATCATGACTGTGTGTCGGTTCCTTTGTCTTCATGAGTTGATCACAGACATTGATGGACTCATCATATCATTCTCATGCCTATGTTGCATTCTCTGTTCACCAACAAATCATATTTGATCTCTTATTGATTCTCTGTATTGTCTCTCTGTCGAATTAAATCTGTATGAGGTGTTTCCTTCAAACCATTTTCATATGATCACAGGCATAGAACCACGAGCTTATCAATTTAATCACTTGCCTCATTTTACCCTTATTTCTCTATTCCATACGACCGCAGTTGGTGAGCAGGTGCTAAGCTAAATAAGAGCTTGATCACTTGTCAAGATCAACGGTCACGTTTTAATCGCATGATGATATGGACGACTGTCGTTACTTTGAGATTTCTTCCTTTGTGAATTTTAGCCTATGTAATATTTCAAATCTTCTGAAGAAGATTTCTTTGAAGTAGATCAGATGGTCATTATACGTTGTTCTATTAGTCGGACGATCTTGTCTTGTCCAGAGGTTTCGAACAAATCGACGATTACAACTTAATCAAGAGTTGAGATGAATGACTCTCATTTACTTTGGAACTTTGAGACTTCAGGCATTTGCTGGTAGTGAAAACTCCTGAAGTAAAACTCCCAGAGTGACCTAACTTGCTGAAGCCACTTGTTGACGTGGCACTGACTGAGTGGATGCCACATTTCACTTAGATTTGTGACTTACGCATACCTGAAATACCAACTTCACTTTGACGCTTGTCATGATCTGATTGCATCCTTGCTGATGTGGTATGATGACATAGATATCCCAATGTGGAACATATTCTTCTCCTTGATCAAACGGTTAGGATACTATCCGAAATGTATCTCAGATCAACCGTTGAGAGTGACTTTAGAATTTCAACCTTTGGGACTTCGGGTAATTTGATCTCTCCACTTCCTAGTTCTTCCGAAGTGAGATTCCACGAAGTGTAACCTCCTCACAAATTTTAACCCAAAATAAATGTTGTTCATTGATCATGATCTTATATCAATGGCTCAACCTATCTGCGATGTTGTTTTTCCTTGGTTTAAATCCAACGACTCTTCTTCTTTTCTTATCCTATCCTTTCACTTTAAAGTGATCCAATGACTATCGAGAATTTGGGTATTCAATATCTCAGTTGTATTTCCTTTCTTATCCTATCCTTCCACTCAAAGTGATCCAATGGCTATTGGGAATTCGGATAATCGATATCTCAACCATTTTGCCTTGCTTATCCTATCCTTCCACTTAAAGTGATCCAACAACTATCGAGATTTCAGATAATCGAGATCTCAACCATTTTTCCTTTCTTATCCTATCCTTTCACTTAAAGTGATCCAATGGTCGAGAATGGTATTGAAGAAGATCAATGATCAAGGATGATTGTGGGGTCCTCAACTAGCACGACATTTAAAACTATTGTTGAGATCTGTAATGAAAAACTGCTCATTGGTAGTGGACCTGATGCCAACTGTAGATCTATTTAGTGAGTGACCATCGACGGTCGATGTGGATTGCGGAACCACAAATTGCGAGTGGTTTAATTCGTCACTCAAGATCTATAATTGAAGTTGTGTGATTGTTGGTGTATCAACCACAGTCGTCGATCTTTGAATCTGTAAGATCTAATGGTCCTGAATAATTGTGGGATTGGAAATAACACTTTATTTATTTCTCCTTTTGCTCTCCATAATCTATCCCTGCCATTGATCTAGCACTTGTGTATCTAATAGTCCTGACTTAATCTGACCATTTTGTAGATCAACCAAAGTCGTTGATCTTTGATTCGATGATATTTGACGATCTAGACTAATTGCATGATTGGAAATAGTGTGTGGTTTAATTCTCCCTTCGCACTCTGTAATCAATCCCTGCCCTTGATTTGGATTGCATATTTGACGGTCACAATTTGATCTGATCGTTGACCAATCCTCCAACAATCGTTAAGACCATGGTCACTCATATGAATGATGTCCGTTACATGAGACAATCCACACCATCAATTTCTTGATCGGACGACTGTTGAGGCTTCTCACCTTTTCCTATGGATCGATCAACTTCTTAGTCTTTCCATCGATCCCCACGAAATTTATACAATGCACTCTTCCTTCCGATCTTTAATCATGCTATCTGACATTTTCATTCTTTGCATACTTTCAATGCACTCTTCCTTCTGAGCTTTGATCTCTGCATCCTATTTGACATTTTCTGCTGACTGTGCACTTTTCCTTCTAAGCTTTGATCTATGCATATTGTTTGACATTCTCTGCTAATTGTTATACTATTGACCTCACTGAAAATTTCATCTATGCTAACTCAACAATGTCAATTCATCATAACAACTTATCATCACATCATAATGACATTGATTGTTGACATCAATGAAAACATATCAATGGAAATATATCCAACACAACCAAGACAATAAGATAGGGAACTGTAAGGAGAATACTTAGGTAGATCTTCAGAATCTTCAAGATTCAACATAGTCTTGTGTAAGATGAACTAACAAGTAACAAATATGAACCTATTCATAAATAATATTAAAGACAATAGAGTTCTGACAACATTTGCAAACAAGCTATAACATATTGATCTTATTAGACATGAAGAAGTAAAGAAGAATAAAAATTCATAGACATAGACAAAGAATTACACAAAATATTTCAAAATTTTATGTCCTTCCATATATTATCATTAAAGGGTTTCCTCAGATACAATTCAACAAATATGAGTCATTACTCTGTTACAATCTATTCTGGCTCCGAACTCATTCTTAAGAGCTCTATCTACCCTTTTCCCAAGATGGATATTAATTATAATAATAGAACCTAAATGGAGTGAATGATAATCCCTTCAATCCCTTACAATCATATACATATCGTAATTATTAGATAATTGGGATTCATGGTTTTAGGCTTCACATGCTTTCTTGTTCTTGTTCTGTTGTAACTTCTTTCTCCTTGCTGGTGTTGCGTTATCCTTCTTTCCAACCATTTTCTATTTCCTCCCTTGTTATGTTTTCTAGCTCCTTTATGGCTTGCGCAACTTATATTTTACCAAAATTGGGACTTTAGTCTTCCTTGTGCAGATTCTAATCAACAAAATGAAGGGCCCAACAAGCTCTGACAACAATCCTCGGTTCTTCCGTGATCTCTAGACTGACCTGTTGATTTCCTTTGTCTTTTGTCTCTACTTTGCTTCCTTATTCTACTTGAACTCTTTCCTTTTTCACCTCTTCAAATGAAGGGCCCAACTCTAGGACCAATTCCAGGGTGCTCTTCCTTACTCGAAAACTGACGACTTTATCCTACCACTTCCTAGCAAGGAGTGAAGCTTCAACCACGAATGATCCGGATTTAGGAGTGGAATGAACTAATTAACATAATGAATACATTAAACACAAAGATATGAAGAATACCACAGATATCCAGTGAACAATATCTTCTATTAAATAATGAAATAGGATGAAACTGTAAAAAGGCATAACTAAAACACTTGATCGAATGGTGGTAGCTATCTTTGAGAAGAGATGTGGCTGCTATGCACATCCATCTGAGTATAATGGATTACAATGAGGCTTCAAAGGCCTTTTTGATATTACTCATGAATGCCAAAACCTTAGACATCCAAAAATGTAACCCTAGAAGGTGAAACACCAAAAGTCATGTGGGCCCCTATGGGTAAGTTGGTACCTCAACTTCCCAGGGTCGTACATTTGGCATACAACCTCCATTTTAGGAACATGATAGCCTGTTGGAAAGGTATTTCATAGAAATACACATTCCACCATCAAACTCTAACTCCATCTACAATTTGACTGTAGCAAGCCAAAAAAACAACGTTTAAGGCCCCAAAACAGCCCTGGAAGTACAACAAGATGTGTTGACATGAAAACATACAAAATAATCTAGTTGGATTAGGCAAGAGGCCACTAGTGTCCACTTGGAGGATGTGTGGGGCTTTAGACAACCCTAGAAGTGTAGAACCCACAATTACAAAGAAGTACAGAAGAACGTGATGATAAAAAATGGACAAGAGGAGCCACTTGGAATAGGTGGGTGACCACAAATATCCACCTAGATCAATCCTCCCCCCCTTAGGAAGAAATGGTTTGAATTGCATTGAGTTCCCCCCTCAGGTGAGGAAACTTCTGTTGGATTTGGCACCGAGTGAGCCAATTGCCTTTGTGTAGGAGTTTCCCTACCTTGACAACTCGATAAAGCTGGATCCTCTGTTGGCGAGTGCCCTTGACCTGTGTGTCCACTATCTGATCAGTGGAGGCTTGTTCCATGTAGTCATAGTTGATCTTTATTGTAGTCATTTGTTCTGCGATCTCTGAGGTGTCCAATAATGGTGGAAAATATGGTCGAAGGACGTCCACATTTAACATTGAATGCAGGCCAAGGAAGGGTAGAGTGTTGAGCTCAAAATCATTGCTACCCACAACCTTGGTGATAGTGTAAGGCCCATAGAAAAGTGGGTGAAGCTTTCGATGGGGCCCCATGAGACGCTCCTACAAATGTAACCAAAATTTGTTGCCAACCTAAAACTGTTGTGGTACCATGTGTTGATCATGGAGCTGCTTGTACTTAACATTGGTTTTCTGCAAAATCTCCCGGACCTGTTGGAGGATGTGCTGAATCTACTCAATGAATTTGGTGGCTTCATCGATCACAAAATAATCATGGGAAGAGTCTGTCTGTGCAGTGGAAAGATGAAGTGCAACATCAATGGGTCCTAAGGGTTGGAATCTCAGACCCACCTGAAATGGGCTATGGTCGATGGAGCTATGGAGAGCCCTATTGTAATTGTGTTGAACATAGGGGAGAATCTCATCCCATGTACGTGGATTCTTAGAATTGTACATGTGCAAGATGTGCACAATCATTCGATTGACGACCTATGTTTGGACATCAATTTGGGTGTGAAAAGCAGAGGATTTTGTGAGCTTGGTGTCCAACAGAGACCAGATACTCTACCAAAATGTGTTGAGGAATCTGTTGTCCCAGTCGTAGATGATGGTTTGTGGTATCCCAAATTGAACCCACACTCATTTGAAGATGAACTTGGCAATATCTGCTACTATGATATTCTTCTTGCAGGCTGTGAGGATGGCCATATTCGAAAATCGATCAACGACCACAAATACATAGTAATTTCCTTGCTTGGTGGACATCAAGATAGACATATAATCCATTAAGATGGATTCCCAAGGATTTTTGGGAATAGGAAGAGGGGTGTATAAGCCTTTCTTCTTAATGGGTGGCTTGAAAATGGCACAGGAAGTGCAAGATCTGATATACTTGCTGACATCCTATCGAAGTTTTGGCCAATAAAAATGTTTCTGAAGAACAACCACAGTTTTCTCCACGCCAAAATGTCCTGCCACCCGATTGTAGTGGGCTTCCCAAATCATCTTTGAATTCTCTCTTGTAGGCACAAAGAGATGGCCCAGGTGGCATAAGAGTCTATCCTGAATGTGAAAATTGGTGACAGTTGCGCCTGTACCTAAGAGATGATAGTTGGTGGCGAAGTTAGGATCTTGCTAATAATGTTGGGGCCACTCAAATGCTTCATGTCCACAAGGATGGAGCACAATGGTAAGTGTATCCATAGGAGGCCGACTGAGGCAGTCATCGACACGATTGGAGATACATGTATTCTACTTGATGTTGATGAACTAGTGCAGGTAGGTGGACCACTTCTGATGGCAGTCATTCTGTAATTTCCCCTGTGTCTGTATGAACTACAGAGGCTTGTGATCAGTGTGTATGATCGTCTATTTTCAAAGAATGTAATTTTTCCATTAACGACCGGCTTGTACAATGGAATACATTTCCTTGTCATAGGTGGGGTATTTATGGACACTGTCAGAGAGTGTCTCACTATGGTATTCCATTGGATGCCTGTGCTGAGTGAGAACCACACCCACAACATAGTGAAATGCATCAGTCTCAATCTCGAACGATTATTGCAGATTGATGAAGGAGAGTAATGGAGCTAAGCATAATTGATTCTTCAGATCATCGAATGCTCATTGCTACTCTTTTCTCCACACTAACTTGTCCCTACCACCACCCTTGGTCACCTAGTTGAGGGCCCATGCAATATGGGAGAATCGCAACACGAACCGTTGATAGAAGTTGGCTAGTTCCAAGAAGCTCTGAAGATCGATCAGTGTGGTCAGGGTTGGCCAGTCATAGATGACTTGGATATTAGTTGGATCAACATGTCCCCCATTCTCGTCAACAATGTATCCCAAGTATTGGACCCTGTTCTTGCCAAAAAATCATTTTCCCAAATTGGCATATAGCTTGTGCTACCGCAGAGTGCTCAAAACCTGTTGAATATGTCACATGTCCTCCTCCCACGTCCCATTGAAGATGATGTCATACAAATATACCACCACAAAAGAGTTGGTGAAGGGTCTCAATACATCATCCATCAACCTCATGAAAGTGGCTAGTGCATTTGTTAAGGCACAAGGCATGACTAGCCATTCAAAGAGACCTTATTTATATTTGAAGGTTGTCTTTCATACATCAATTGGTTCGATGGGAACCTGTTGGTAGCCAGACTTTAGGTCAATATTGTTTAAGAACTATTCCCCCTTGAGTTGTTCAAGAAGGTCATCAATCTTGGGAATGGGGTACTAGTTCATGACTATGATTTTGTTTAAGGCTTTGTAATCAATACAGAGTCACCACGTCCCGTCCTTCTTTTGCACCAATACAATCGGGCTTTCGTAAGGGGAGGATATGGGTCTGATGTTCCCCTTTTGAAGAAGCTCTTAGATATTTCTCTAGATTTCATCATTTTCCATCAACGAGCGATGATAGACTGGTCCATTAGGTAGAGGTGCACCAAGGGTCAGATAAATTGGATTCTTGAATTGGTAGTGTGTCAGTACCCTTGTAGATGAGGAGAATATGTCTCTGTACTCTTCCACGATTCTGTTCACTTACATCTGCTGCAAAGAGAGGCTCTGTGTAGAGGCCACAGATGTGGCGATGACCTTCTTCTTACTATGATCATAGATCATAAAGAAGACAAACTTCCCAGTCTGTGAGTTGACTTTACTACATTTCTTAGCAGATATTAAAGAAATAGCAGTAGGCGGCGCTACCTCTGGTATCCTGTACAATTGTCTACCCAAAGTAATAATAAAACTGCAGGGTCTAGACTCATACACACCATGGTGCTTCCACAAATATGGTGGTCCTAAAAGAACATAAAAAACTTCAAGGGGAGAAATATCAAATAGTACCTCATCGTTGAAAGGATTGATGTTGTAGGGCAGATGACATTATTGGTTGACACAGATATCTCTTCCTTGGCGAAGCCAGCCGATGGTGTAGGGATATGGGTGCGGTGTCATTGGCAGGTCCAACCACTTGGTGACCTCTACTAAAATTAGGTTCTTTTGATTACCGCTATCGATAATGAAATGAAGCGGAGCCCCCTTTACTCACATCTACGAGTGAAAGAGCCATTCCCCTTCCTTTGGTTCTTCTGGTTCGCTTGGCCAGAATTTGGTGGTAGATATAGTGGCACTGGGTTCAACATCAATAATCCTCTTCTCTCCTTAAGGATTTGATTCAGAATTAGAATTGGCCTCTGACTCTGAATCCTTCAGTTTAGCCATGAGGGACTTCTTGGAGTGACATTCTTCGGTGTTGTGCTAAGGGATTTTATGGTACTCACACCATTTTCCTGTGTCTTTCTTCGTCTTCTCATTTCCCTTCTTGTGTTGTGGCTTGGACTAGTTTTCCTGAGGGTGACCATCTTGACTTGGTCCCTTACTGTGTGGGTGGGGGCTGCCTTTTCCCTGCTTCGACTGTGAGGGGTTTGTAGATCCAAACGCTTTCCTTTTTTGCTTTAATTTCTGCTCGATATTGTCAACATATCTATAAGTCATGCCCAATGAGGCGATGTCTAGAAACTCCATTTATGTTTGAATGTATCTATGAAAAAAACCACAGTATTTGAGCACTAGATGACACTCAGAGTCTTTGATACCCAATTTGGTGCGTATGGTATGGAAAATATTGGTGAAATCTTGTACTGTCTGGTCCCTTTCTTGACATAGGGTGGTCCATCTGGTGTACTGGTCCTTGTAGCTTCCAACAGTGTAGTATTGTTCTTTAATGAAATCCTAGAAGGAGTCTCATTTAGGGGCCACCACCAATATTGCAGATTCCTCCATGACCCTTTTCTCAGAGTAATTATCCCACCAGTCTTTAACATGAGGAACAACCTTGAGGAGTGCAAAAGTGATATTTTCCCTATCGAAAAAATTGTGGACTGAAAAATACCCTTCGATCATATTCAATTACTTATCTACAACATCTGCATCTATCAGTCCTTCAAATAATGGAATATCAAAATTTACTTGTACCTTGAAGGGGGTTGCATGGTTGCTTGATGAAGATGCTTCTCCTGTGGGAAGTCATTGAAGGATCTATGCGAAGTTGTCCATCATTTCATTCCTTTTTTGCATGAGGGCTTCCTCGAGCAACATTTTAATAGGATCTCCTAATCCATCATCTTTCTTTTTGTCCCCCATGGGTTGTTGTTGGGCTCAACGCGACTGCTATTTTAATGGCTCGATTGGTTCGATTCCCAACTTCTTATACCTAGATCTTGGCAGGGACATGCACGAAGAAACATAAATGAAGAGAAGACTGCTCTGATACCACTGATCCAGATTTAGGAGGGGAACGAACTGATTAACAAACTAAATACAATAAACACAAAGATATGAAGAATAACATAGATATCCAGTGAACAATATCTTCTATTGAATAATGAAATAGACTGAAACTGTAAAACTACATAACTGAAACACTTGCTCGAATGGTGGTAGCTATCTCTGAGAAGAGATGTGGCTGCTACGTTCATTCGTCTGAGCATAATGGATTACAATGAGGCTCTAGAGGCCTTTTTGATATTACTCATGAATGTCAAAACCCTAGAAATCCAAAAACCTAACCCTATAAGGTGAAACACCAAAAGTCATGTGGGCCCTTATGGGAAAGTTGGTGTACGTTGGTACCTCAACTTCCTAGGGTCATAAATTTTGCATACGACCTTCGTTTTGGGTGTGTAATAGCCCGTTGGAAAGGTATTTCAGAGAAAGACACATTACGTCGTCAAGCTCTAACTTTGTCTATAGTTTGACTGTGGTGATACAAAGAAACAACTTTTAGGGACCCAAAACAGCCCTGGAAGTACAACAAGATGTGCTGACATGAAAACATACAAAATAATCTAGTTGGATTAGGCAAGAGGCCACCAGTATCCACTTGGAGGATGTGTGGGGCTTCAGACAACCTGAAAAGTGTAGAACCCACAATTACAAATAAGTATAGAAGAATGTGTTGATAAAAAGCGGACAAGAGGAGCCAGTTGGAATAGGTGGGTGGCCACCAATATCCACCTAGATTAACGAATTGTTGAGTCCCATCTGTAATGCATCCCATAGGCTTGGATGCGACCAGGGAGTTCCAATCTGAATCAGATATAACATCTACATGATGCATCTGCATGTAGGTTGTCTAAACGACAGGTCAAAACTCCTGTATCTCTTTCTTAGCTATTGACTGCACTTCAAATAGAGCATTTAGCTCATTGTCTGCATGTTGTATCTAGTCAAATTTTTCCTGTTGATCGAGTGGATCCATAGTCACAACAACTTACTCATTAAGTGACTGGATCTTTGTGCGCATGTCCTCTAGAGTCTGGTTTTGCCTTGCAATGATACCCATCCAATCGCTAACTTCCCAAAAGATCCTCATGCATTCTGTTGTTCATTTGTGCAAGGTTGCTCTTGCATTATTTCCTTCAAGAACTACTTTTTCCATTTTCTCTTGAAGATTCCTAGGTTGTTTTTTCGCTTCATGCTGAATCTCCCACAACTGTTCTTCAAGTTTCTATGTGTGAATGACCAGCTCTAACCATGCTCCCTGAAGTAGCTCAATTTTCTACTCAGGCTCGCCTACTGCACTAGATTGTGGCAGTTGCAGTGCTATCCTTCAGATCATTGGCCAGGCTTCTGTAAGTTTTTCCTGGACCCTTTCTATTTTTTTCTCTTCCTGGATCCTTACATACTCTTCCTGTGTCTAGTGTGCTTGCTGAAAGAGTTCTTTCTCTTTGTAAAATTATGCTTCCCTTTCGAATTGTTGGAGCCTCTATTCTAGTTGATTAGTTGAGGCTTTGATCATCCCTACTAGTTGTGTTGATGGCCACTGAGCGAGGTCAACAGAAGAAGTAGTGGCCTCCCTCGGTACTTGGACTTGCAATGGTAGTCCACTGGCCGTTGATTGTTTCGAAGGTTCTTCCACCTCTTCCTCCTCTGTAGATGGACCTTGCGACTGTTGTGCAAGTCTCATCCTCAATGCTGATGGAAGGAATGACAACACTTATTTCTTTGCTAGGCAGATCTGCATTAACTCTGCGCACTGTTGTGGGTTCTGAAGTACTAGCTCCATTTGCTCTTGCAACGATGTTGCACTCTTTCCTGATGAAGTTTCAGGTTCCTTCTAAACCTCTGGTACTGCTACCTCTTTTTGGACCTTAGCTTCTGGGGTTTTTCTCCTTTGGATGGTACTCTCAACATTTATTGTTGAGAGGGGCTACTGCGTTCTTGAGGATTGTGGTATGGGCAAAATTTGCATCTCCTTTGAAGTATGAGTGTCCTACATTGGTATAAATGGAATAATTTGTTGGCTCGGGACTTCAGGGTTTGGACCAATGAGTTCTGGTTTATGCTCGGGTAGTTCAGGGGGATCCAACTACATGGGCTATGGATTTAGTGGTTTGGGGCTGGAGGGTTATTTCTCAAGGTGGAGAATGGGGTTGTGGGGGTGATGGGGGTTGTTCGGTGATTATGGTGGTGGATGGAGTGGTATCAGGTTCAGGGTCATCCTAGATGTCAATGATCATTTGGGCCGCTCGAT
>CBVK0100189900.1:0-13725 GCA_900067695.1 Picea abies | reverse complement strand
TAACCTTAACCTTTATATCTTTGCCTCTTCAAAACCCCAGGTTACCGGGGACGTCTCCCCTGGGTTAATCTCCCTAAATAGAAATAACCTCCCCATTGTGGTGACATTGGGTGGGGAAGGTTCCTGTTACGCCAGTTTGATCTCTATCCTTTGGCCATTTGACCTAGCTACAAGCTGTGTGATAACAGTCCGAAAATTGAGTGCTATGTGAAATGGAAAGTAAAGAGAACCACAATTCCACTTGAAATTAAGAACACATTCAATGCCATATGCACTAGAAAGTAATGGACACCACACATGCATTCCCCCATCAAGTGAGACATTTATTAATTATTTCTTTTCTTTTTTTAAAGGTACTTCATTTTTATTGAGAAGTGATTTATTGCTCTTAGGACCTTAGTGTGAGCATATAGAAGGATAATTTATGGATTTTAACTTTTTTCAACTACAACACCTTTGGGCATTCATCCCCTTCTTCCCATGAAATGAGGAATGGAGGGGAAGAAGTCTGGAAAGTGGTACATATGAGCGGGAATGGTCTGATGACCCTTCAAGGATACCCCCTAGTAGCAACCCTTTTCCCTAGGGTGACTCACTTACTAGGAAACCATGTCAACCACCAAGATGAAATAAGGAAAAAGTTATAATTTCCAAGCAAACGTTTTATAATCAAGAAAGGACTCTTTGCAACATGATAAAATGCTTCAAATATTAAAGTGACACTTGCCATGAGACCATAATTGTTACCTCATGAAGAAATACATAGAGGGGCTTTGTGGACTATGTTATGCATCAAACTCTCGACATCTATTACCTGTAGGCCTTGAGACATCATATCCTTAGTTACCCCTACATTAGGGGGGTAACATGCATCATGTTCAAAATGACATTTATGGACCTCTAGAGACTTCTCTAGGTGGTTGTAAATATTTTTTAGTTTTCATTAATGATTTTAGTCATATGACTTGGGTGCATTTTTTGAAAGATAAGTTAGAAACTTTTGAAAAGTTTAATATTTTTCAACTTATGGTTAAAAAATAAACAAAAGAAAATATCGACACATTGAGGAATTCACTTCAAATGAATTCAAAAATTATTGCAGAGATAAGGGAATCAGAAGGAAACTTACAAATTCATACACTCCACAACAGAATGGAGTCACATAATGAATGAATCGAACTTTATTGGGAATGGCAAGATCAATGTTAAATTTCAAAGGTTTAAGTCCTTCTTACTAGGCTGAAGCAATACATATTGCATTCTACTTAAGGAATATATATCCCACTCCTTATTTGGATGAAATCACACCATATGAAGCATGGTATGGTCTTAAACCAAGAATTAAGCATCTTCGAGTTTTTGGTTCAGTGTGTTATGCTTTAGTTCCTAAGGAAAAGATAACTAAGATAGAATCACAAAGTATAAATTGTATATTGATTGGAAATTCTGATGAAAAGAAGGGATATCGTCGCTTATCAAATGGAAAATTTATTGTAAGTCAAGATTCCATCTTCGATGAAATATAGAGAAAAAGTGTTGAAGAGATTGAATGCCTTCTGGAAAACTTGGAAAAACAAGTCGATAAGGAGAAAAACTAAATGTAAAATCAACCAAGTAAGCAATGTTGGTTTGAAATAGATTAGACTTCATCATTAAATGAAAAATATTCATCAATTTTGTCTGATTCTTCTTCAAAAATTTCATTTGAATATTCATCAAACAATTTTTTTGATAATGGAAATCCACCACAAGATATTTAAGAGGAAAGGAGAGTTTATGTTTTTATCAATACTATGTTTAATAATGGTGATAATTCAAATCCTAAATCTAGCCAACATCAATTTCCCAAGTGGAATATTCAAATTTTGAAGGATGTCAGGCTTGATGAATGAAACAAAACAGACATAAGAAGTTCAACCAGGGAAGAAGAAAAATTAGTTGTAGTAACAAATGGTTTTACTGATCCCTCAACTTTCAAAGAGGAAGTAAAACATGAAGAACGAAAAAAATAAATGATTGATGAATATCAACCAGTGATGGAAAATAATATTTGGAAATTTATTGATTTTCCTCAATATGTTAAACCCATCAGATGAAAATGGTTTTACATAATCAATTATAATCCAAACATAATGATAGACAAATATATAGAAAGACTTATAGCCAATGGTTTTTCAAAACAAGAAGGGATTGACTATGAAGAAACATTTGTGCATACCACAAATTGGAACACAATCAAGATGGTAATTTCTTTGTCAACACAAAAAGGATGGAAATTACATCACATGGATGTTAAAAGTGTCTTCCTCAATGGATATTTGTAGGAATCAATATATATGACTCAACCTCCTAGTTTCGAGCTCGAAGGGTAGGAACAAAAAAATTTGTAAGTTGATTAAGGAGTTATATGGATTGAAACAAGCCCCTAGAGCCGGGTATGCTAAAATGGATGATTACCTTCACAAAGTTAGGTTTAAGCGAAGTGAATCTGATGAGACCTTATATATGCATCTACATGGTAAAAATATGGTGATTCTAGTAATGTATATGGATGACTTGATCATTACTGGGAACAATGATGATCATATTTTACAGTTAAAGAAGGAATTGCAGGTAGGATTCAAGATGACAGATCTAGGATTATTTCACTATTATCTTAGAGTTGAAGTATTCCAACATCCAAATATCATTTTCATTAGTCAATGCAAGAATGCATTAGAGCTACTAAAATGACAAATTGCATGTATGTTCTCACCCCAAGGGAGCAAAACTTAAAACTTTCAAAATTTGAAGGGGGGGAATTAGTAAACATCACTAGTTATAGGAAATTGATTGGAAGTTTGATTTATTTGAAAACCACTCATCCAAATTGATCATATGCAATCATTATTCTCTCGAGATTTATGCAATAACCAAGGGAAAACCATTGGAATGCAACAAAAATGGTTCTTAGATATATTCAAGGTACAAAAGATTGTGTTATTTTATACAAAAAGAATAATAATTTCATACTTGTTGGATATTCCGATGTAGATTTTGATGGAAATGTTGATGATAGGGAATCAACATCAGGTTACTTGATGAATATGGGATCAATTTTTTTTTCTTGGAGTTGCAAGAAGAAGAATACAGTGGCAAGTTATTCAACAGAAACAAAATATATTTTAGCATGAGAAGAAACATGTGAGATTGTATGGTTATTAATTTCATATTAGACCTCTATATTTGCATACATAATTCACATGACCTCATATGTTTGCATGAACCCTAGGTTGATAATTAAGGTTTGCTAAGGGATTCAATGTTTATTATTGCAATTCTTTGGCCCACATAGTATATTAGCAGTATAGTAGGTATATATCTTCGTTCCCTCCTCCACTAAATGAGCAATTCAATAACAATTTCTTCTAGTAGTTGAATATATTTGTGGCCATATTCTTCATTTCTTAGCAATATGTTTCTTCCAATACTCCATCAATTGATAATTTTAGTAGTACCACTCCTCCAGTGGGTGCACAATATGGTAGGGATATTTCTTTCTTCTCTTCTCCATTGGATGAGTAGGTCAATGATAGTTTTCTCCAGAAAATGAGTAGTTTGGAGGTAACATTATTTCAACATATTGGGTGAAATTTTGTATTGAGTTGGGTCACCAAAAAAACACTCTCTTCTTACAACTATGGATAACTCTACATTGATTTGGGTATCCCCACACCCTTTTATACCTACTCTCTCTTTCATTTGTGTTTCTTTACAACACCCTCTTATTAGATGGACATATCATGATCATATTCCCCTAAATGATGAACAGTTCAATGGTGGCATTTATTCACGAGCTAAGTAGTTTCATGATGATAATGGTTGAGTAGTAATATATCTATCCATGCTTGTATTTGACTTGGGTAATCTCAAACCCACTCTACTTTATAGGTCATCTATGACTTTGTCTCTATTGATTTGGGTATGACCACTCCTTATGTGCTTTATCATCCTTCTTCATGTCCCCATGCTCATATTGAAGGGGGCATTGGAATGATGGTAATTTTCCCATGTGGTAATTTATGGCCAAGTTCCCTCTCAAATATATAAAAAAATACATTAAAGAGTGCCCTTATCCATAAATGACCACATGTAAAGATCACTAGCATTCCAACACCCTTTGTTAATCTTAACATGGGGACATGAAGAAGGATGATAGAGTATAGAAGGAGTGGGCATACCCAACTCAATAGAGATGGAAATTTAGTTGAAATATAAAGGAGAATGGGTTTGATATGACCCAACTCAAGTCATCGTCATAAAAAAACTACTCAACTCTTAAGGAATTGCCAACATTGAGCTACTCATCATATGGGGAAATATGAACCTGATCTATCCATATGATAAGTAGGTTTTGTAAATAGATATATATTATAAATAAAAGAGAGAGTAGGTATAAGAGATTGGACACACCCAAATCAATGTAGATTCATCCATATCTAGAATAAGAAAGATTTGGTTTGTGATGACCCAACTCAATACAAAAGTGGACCTAATAATATAAAAAAATGTTTCCACCAAACTAGTCATTTGCTAGAAAAAACTATCACTTACTTACTCATCCAATGGAGGAGGGTGGGAGGACATATCCCTATCATATTGCACACCTATTAGAAGAGTGGTACTACTAAATTGCTCAATCAATGAAGAAGTACTAGAATAAACAACATTAACTGCTTCTTTGATACACATATGGTGATGTACTTCCCAAATCAGGTTGCATCGGTTTAGAGGATGATGCTCTTGGTATTGACTCCCCCTTATTTGGAGATATCCTTTATATTCTAGGGATTTGTACTCTTACATTGGATATTGTAGATGGTGATATGAGGCATACTCGTTATCTTTTGGCAGTGATTCATAGTGAACCTAACAAACATGTGCTCATTCTTTTTTGAAGGAAGACCCCTCTCACATCCTTTGATGCATTTTCCACTCACAAAGATACAAGATTTGTCTCGCTCTACTCTACTAATGATTTTACCAATGATTCTCAACTTATTTCATTGGATCAAATTGAGTGTGTCGATCTCTGTCATTCACACTATGATATTTGTCCTTATGGGACATCCTATATGCAACACATTTCAATGTCTCCTTATTTTAGATGTTTCTCAAAGAACCCCTTTTCCTGGTTGTGGAACCATTTGGTATTGGTACTATGGTGTTCTAGGGAGATTATATCATTAGATGGCTCAAATTCAACATGATGGTGGGAATGTGTTATCTAAGGCTTTCTATTCTTAGCCTCATATCCATATTCAAAGAGGATCTTGTGCATAGGGACAACCCTATGTTGATATGGGTATTTTTTAACCCTCTCAATTCTTTATTTAAACTACAATCAACCATATTTTTGAGTTGGTTATCCACACATGAACTATCACTTGTATTTAAGGCACTTATATTCTATATTATTTACCTTATATGCATGATTATTTAGCCTACATGCACCACATCTTGTGTTTTTGTTGTTCATGGGTTCAACTTCTCTTCTCATTATGGTGTGCTTATGGTTCATGCTATTTTAGGGTTTGTTGATGGTTCCATTCAATCCTTCTCTCTCTCTTTTGATCTCAACACTTTATTAGGTCCTAGTCAACATGGAGGCTAATTTCTCATGTGAGGGAAACTTAAATTTCTATGCCCTCTTTAAGGGCCTTCATTTATTATTTTTCATTATGTAATTTTCTCTTAATAATAATTGATTCACACCCAAAGCCCAATATGTGTGATGTAGAGGACAACTCCAAACCCTAAATAATTTAGAGGTATAAACAACCATGAATATACATAAAACTAGCTTGATATTTGACTGCATACAAATTCATAATCAAGACAAAGACATATCATAAATCTCCTCCATTAAACATCAAACTGGGGAAATTACATGATAGCACAACCGATGAGGATAGTGAGATTAATAAATATCATATACCAAAGCCTTGCAAAGAATTTTAAGACAAAATCATGGTCACTAGATGACCTAAAGACCTAAGAGTTAATGGAGTTGATATACTAGTATTTATACAAATGTGCCAAGACTCCAATTACATATATGGTTGGTCTTCTATAATAGTCTTTGGAAACTATAGATATTTCGATGAGTGTTCACATTCTTGGTTCTTGGGATGGTGCACATAGTGGGGGGGAGGGGGTGCTGAGGTTGGATGCACACAACCATATTCATATGGCCTCATATCAATAATTACAAAATAATCATAATTATTTATCCTCTTATCTAAGAAAAACTTGTTTTAACCAATCAACAAATAACTTCACCTATAAATAAATACTTCCACAAGTAGGTTTTCACTTTCTACATACAAATAAGGTGTAAAAGACACCCTTTCTTGTGTTTTAAGTTTTAACATCTTCCTACCCAAAATATGGTGACCAAAGAGAACATGACAATGCACAATGAGGTTATAATACAAACTTTTAATAGAAGAAGAAGAACCAAAAAGGGATAAAATATGGAAACAACTATCATGAAATGGAAAATGCCAAAAGACAACAATTTTCACCTAGTAAGTGGCACAACAACATGACCTAATCTAACTTAATGAAGAGAGGATACCAAAGGGCATGCATATGCTTCACTAATTTGTGAAATGGAATGAGAAAATAAAGGCGATGTGTTCATTAGGCGTCATATGACCATGATTATTTAGGAAAAATTTAGTTGTCAATATGAGAAATACCAAAGGAAATCAAGGCTAGAAGGAGGAGATAATTAGAGACTGGCCAAAGGGACAGATCTAGTCACAGACGTAAACAAATTTGGGATCATGCTATAGGATCCATAATAAGGAATTTTGGTTAAAAGGAACCATAGAAATTCCCCCAATGAAAAAAAAACTATAGAGCATATTTAATTGTTCCTTATCTTGGAAATGTAATAGCCCCCCTTCCCGGGAGGGCACTACCCACCTTAGCATAACAATTGTTTTTCTAAGAACTCAAGCAAGTAAGTTGAATTCAATATAATCCATTCCAAAATCAACAAGTAAAAAATATAACCAACACCACTAATTTAATAATAAAGAGTACACCCATAATCATAGTAAAACCCACTCATCAATAAGAACCATAACAACATAATACTCATAAAGTACCTATAGTCCTTTGTATCGACGAAGACCAACCATTATTCCAAACCAGTTCTCTGCCATTAGACTTGTCAATTAAGGGGTAAATGTAACATACTCAGTAACCTATATGCATTGTTGAGGCTATGAAGTACACCATAAACACACCAAGTTCACACTAATTTTTCCTATGAGACCACTCTGTAACATACCTGGTAAGCTTTGTTCACTATTGAGGCTATAGAGTACTCCATAACCACACCAAGTTCACACCACTTTTTTCTCTGGGATCACTTTGTAATGTACCCACTTGCCTAATTAAGTTGTGATCAACATCCTTACATATAATTTATGGACAATAAAACCCAACAATGAAAATACATTGCCCATAAACAAATACTCCTCAACGCATGAGCACAGTCAATCATAATAGCACATAAAACATATTTCTTCTCACAAATTGAATAATAATATCTAGTACATGGACAATTATAGTAGCATTTAAATGAATTTACAACAATTTCCTATACACTTCTTTCACATATGTATAACTACATTCTATGTGTGTTTATGACCCATTTTGGCATACCCAAAAGGCCATTTACAAAAAATTGATATGGTTGGAAATTAATGTACATAATATAGATAGAATGATTCCCTCTGCATAACAAATATAGTTGTAACAACCTCAAAACCTGCATATAAATAATTACCATACATACTAGAGTTGCATTCCTAATCCAATGTTAATTTCTAGCCTTGAATCTTCACCAAATAAACACATTTCTCATTTACAATGGCACACCAACATTAGTCATCAATATACAACCATAAATATCAAATTCCTCATTTGTTATAGGATTTGCACTTGGGGAAATAGCTCCATGAGAGCGTTTTTATTCCCATACATAGGAACTATCTCTAGTAAGTACCAACTCCATGCTAGGAAATGAAATAACAAGGGATAATTTACTGGATATGGCTATGGTTTTCCTCCCTCAACCCAAAAACTAACTATTACAGTCATATAATTACCACTTGGCCCATTATTTCTACAATAGTTCCACTCTCCGGCCTCTCTTTCCCCCTTAGCCTTACACAACAAAAGGAATGGGATCCCCTTCACTACTAAACAGACCCTTGGGTTATCCCACTTCGCACCATTTCTCTCACACAAGTTGGATAAAAGTCTATAATGATGGGAACTAGGGAATCTTAGCTGTAATAATTACCCTTATACACATCCATTGTTTCTTCATACCTACATGGAAAAAAAACTAAGGTAGTAGGATCACCCTTGACACCATGTTATTTCAACATCAACATACTATCCTAGTTCCCCCCGTGGTTCAATCATGAGAGAATGAATTGAATGGTAGAATTCCCAAAGGTTTTCCCCAACAACTTGTATGAACTCCTCAATTGCATGAGCAATATGTGCCTTCACCTAAGGCACATAGAACAAAAGGTATAAATGATTATGAATAAAGACACATGGTTACATAATAAAATATTATTTTATCGACCATCCCTATTTCCCCTCTTTTTGTTTCATCGCCCCCATGGTGCTCCTTAGGAGTTATCACCCCCAATTGCACCTATTTATTATTTTATTAATTATATTATTAATTAAATATAATGAAATAGTAATTTACTTAACCCACTTACCATACACTTACACAATATTCTCACGCTTGTAGGGGGTATTATAGGAAATCATGTTCAAGGGGAATCTTTGCACCCAACCAACACAACCACTTGAACCCAGGTGATACCCCCCAAGTAGGGCTCAAGCTCAATGATGGTGTAGCATAAATCACCAAGTATTCAATATATATTACTTAGTTTCATATACCAAATCAAGGATCACACACCTAACTTTGTCAAACAAGCCAATACAAGGAATATACATTCGTTTGTGTAGTAATCTAAATCAAGGATTAAACATCCAACCAATAAACCATAGCATGGTAGAGAAGCTCCTAGACTTGTGAAACCCCCATAACCTACAACATTATGGTGTGAAAGGATATTACTACCACTCAAAGACCCAAATGAATGCCTCTAGTTGGTCGAGAAACATACTCGACAACGACCTCCCTATGCAATGATCTTACTACGACCTTAACCCCCTATTAATGCCCCTATTTAGGAAAGTATCATACATGGAAGTGGAATACCAAGGGACCAAAATTAATAATTTATAGACACAAATAAGCATCAGTACTTCCAGTCGGTTAGGGGCACTCCCAACCACATCTGCCCACAAAAACTAGTCTAGATAAGCTACCAAGATACTCCCTCAGATTCATAATCAAGACATATCTCTTACTCAAGGAAGAAATCCTCGATTATCCAACAACAACCAACTCCCTCACATAAGGCATTAGATCTTTTTTATAATCTCTCTAGCATAACAAATCCCTCCCTAGAATGCCTCTTAGTCTTCCCATTTCCCCCTACTAGATCACACATGGGGTGAAATTAGGATTAGGGGAAGAATTACAAGTTTTAAAAAGTGGGTAAAAGGTGAATTACATCTTTCCCCTTTTAGGATTTTTACTATAGTTTACTTTAGGAAGCATTCTTGAGGGAATTTTCCCTTTCCTAGCTTACTAGGTGTGAGAATTGGGTTGGTCACCATAATTAAACATAAGCCCCCTTTCCCTTGGATGTTATTCTTGCATCTTCATCAATGCTTAATCCTGTAAAAGGTTAGCCTTTTTCCAATAATATGGGAATCATCATAATCATCATGGATGGAAACTCACAATAAGATAAAATACATCCAATGTAATGCATGCATTTTCTATTCACCGTTAAACATAAGTAGTCAATGAGTAACATAAGTACTTAATTGTATTATTAAGGAAAGTATTTACCATATTCCATCATCAAGTAATACCAATACTCAATAATTGTCATTAAGGAAAAGCTCCTCGTGGAATAATAATTACTAAGAAACCACATAAGTCTCAATGTTCAACATAACCAATCATTAACCAAAGTATTCAACAAGGGGGCAATGAGTCCAAAACATAATATCCTAATAATCCTCATAAGGTGCATAATAACTAACCAACAAATATGACAAGATCACTAGAACAATTACTACTATAGGGTTTGTTACAGGAAAGAAGAAGACAAAAATACAATGAATAGTGTGTGATAGAATGATATGAATAATACAATGACCTATGTGACAATATATATATACACATTGACAGGTCACAAAGTGAAAGGTTATGATGAAGGGTTATGAGCTTTAGCTAGGATGTGTCACTTCGTTTATTATCATTATTTATTCAATGCTTATTTATTTATTTATGTTCATTAAATTGCCTATCCCTTCAAGGATGCTTTGTCCTCAAATCATTTTATGAAAAATGATGCATCTTCATTTTGGCCTATAATACTTATTAGAATTTTTCAATTTTGAGGTTGAAGACACAAGACAATATGAACTTTGAAGAGTTGAGAAAAATTGTTGAATATTGAAAGGGTTTGACCACCCTAATTTGATCCTTTGTGTAGCTTTGTGTTTCTGGGGGTTCCCAAGATGATCTTGTTGTATTGTGATTCCCAATATGACTTTTTATTTTGAGATCAAATTGTATTGGAATTAATATTCTTTGAAATGTAGTTTGAATATTGTCCTTGTTATGTGCAATGTTGAAATATAGAATGATTAAAGTATTGACTATTGTGATTTAGATGTTGATAAGGTGCCATTGTAGCACAATTTTCCTTATCATACTTGTATTTTTTTCTAAATTCACTTTTGGTACTATGTCTTCTTCATACACTTATATCGCTTTGTTGATCACTAACTTTTTCTTAGTAAAGACACTTTTCCATCATTTATGCTTCAACATTTGAAGATATCCTTTCTTCCATTTAGATTTTCCATCGTCCGTGCTTTGACATTTGAAGATATCCTTGCTTCCACTAGTTTTGCATATTTATGAGTTGTGAGGTCAATTGGATACGTATTTTTTTCTTTCTCCTTGACTTGGATTTTTACATCTAAAGACTTCTCTAGTTTTTTAACACTCCCAATATAAGACACACTGTTTCCAATGTCCTATCATAGATACTACTAAAACATCTCATAAATCCTCCCACCTTTAATTTACACTTTCAAATTGAAAATGGAATGAGTTTCATTTAGTCACCTCGAAGATCACACCAAGAACGACGAGTAGGAACTCATGGTAATAGATAAATAACCATCATTCCATGAGATCCACCTCCCTATGCCCTAAATTACAATAAAGACATTCACTATGTTTCTTGGTTCTATTGCAACCTACACCCGAGTCGTTTGAACTATTTGATGATACAATGCTTTTATGTGAAGGACATATTGTTTATCAAGGCCCTTGTGAAAGGGTGCTAGAGATCTTCGAGTCTTTGGGATTTGTATTACCACCCTGTAAAGGCATTAAGGATTTCCTACGAGAGGTGACATCACGTAAATATTAGGAGTAATATTGGGCAAATAAGACGAAAGATTATCAATTTGTGCCCATTTCAAAGATAGTGGAAGCTTTCAACCAATTAGGGTTGGGAGAGATATTGCAACATATTTGTCAATTCCATATGATAAGTCCACAAGTCACCCTCGAGTTGTTTCCCAAACATAGTATGCATTACCAAGTAGAGATATTCTTAAAGCATGTGCATAGAGTTACCTTTCTTAAGGTCCAATAAACCAAATTTGATCTTAACAAAGAATAACCATCATCATCCTATCACTACTATTCCATATAAATAATAATAAAAATATTTTAATTAAAAAAATTATTGTTAATCTACATATTCAATGTTAGTTGTAGTCCCTTGGATTTAAAAATAAGTCCCCTTCTCCCTTCCTTCCTCTTTCCTTTTTAGTGATGGAAATACTTCCTCTCCACCAATGGAATAGATAAGTAGAAAACACAAGAATATTTTGGATTATGATTGAGAATAGATATAAGTTCATAGATTTTGTTTACACACTCATATAAAATTAGGTTAAGTTTCATGGTATGCCATGAGTTTAACAATGAAGATGAGGATATTTAACATGCGTACCTCTTAGCTAAGGTTTTAGAAATAATCTACTCTTTTATTCATAACTTTTATGTTTTCAAGGTAGTTAAGCTAAGCCAACTTGAATTTGCAATGGTTCCATGATAACCTAAGAGTTTGATATAAGTTTGCAATTGGTTTATCATAGCACAACCACTTGATCATAGATTCAAAGCTATAAAACTATTTATCTTTAGTAAATTGTTATTAATGTATATAATTGTTTTCATATATAAATTTATGGATTTTCAATAAACATAATTATCATTTACTTAATTAATTAATATGACAATACAAAAAATACTAGTTTTATAAATAACCCAATTAATATAATCATAAAATATGTTGAATCTCAAACATTATCATAAACCATTTTATATAAAATATCAACAAACTTAATAATATTTTGATTTCAGATGAAAATGACATATTATTATTTTAAGTTCAATGTTGATTTCATTTCTTTAGATTATAAACTAAATTCTCTTTATAGATAAAAATAATTAAATGAAAAAAAATACAATATTTTAAATAGGTAAATTATACCTATAGTTAACTATGAAAAATATTGTATATGATAAGAAGATTATAGATAAATTTCATTAGTTAATTATAATTTTTATTTTTAGATTTTTTTTTTTTTTTCATTATTTTTTAGATGAAAATAGTTAAGTGAAAAAAAAATACAATATTTTGAATAAATTACATTGTAGATATGACATGAATAAAAGTAAGTTATATATGGTATATATAGTTAACCATGAAAAATATCATATATGACATGAAAATTATAAATAAGTTTTATTTTTTAATTATAATTTTTATTTTTAAATTTTAAATTAATTTTGTAGTTATTAAGTATTTCTTTTCTAGTTTGATGTATATTAAGTATTTTATTTAGGTTAATAGATTATAAGTATTCATAATAATAAATTTAAAACAAATTTAAAAATATAATTTGATTAGCTCCTTATAAAAGAACTATTTATTAACTAATTTAAAGATAAATAATTAAAAATTTCACAACTCCATAACAAGTAAGTGTAATTCAATCTTACTAGTAATTCATATTGAATAAAAACATTGACAGTACACCTTTTATTGATTTCCTTATTATTAAAATTAAGGTTTAAAACTTTATAAAACCGTAAAAATATATATACATTATTATTAATCATTTAGTAGTAAGAACTATTTTTCATTGAACTCTTCTTTCAAAATAAATAATTATATATATATAACAAATATCTAATTATAAATATTATATAAAATATTATTTACTTCTCTTTATTATTTAAGTATTCAAAAAAATCTAACATAAATAATTTAGTGTATCTCCGACTTTATCCATTACTAATAACTACTAATAATGAAAAACAATTCTCTACCTTTTCATTAATCCCTTGCTATTAAAAATTAGTTTTTTATAACCATAAAATACCATTTCTATTTTGAAATTAAAAACTAAAAACCATTTTTCAAAATTATATATATATATATATATATATATATATATATATAT